>JAPWLS010001399.1:0-44383 GCA_028551675.1 Tineola bisselliella | reverse complement strand
TGGAAGGATCTGCGGAAACGTATATTAAGCCACATGAGCACATCGCGAAAATTAGTCACATGGTCAAACTTACGCAAACAAAGCGAATGCACATGTCGAGGAATCTGCTCAGGTTGTTAAGTAGTTCCTCAATAATATCCGGGTAACAGATATCGGCATAATCGATAAGGGGAAAATTAAGGACTTAACAAGCATACGCCTTGCCGATTGAGGTATAAAGTGTTGGTTGCGCTTCAGACAGTGCATTACACTGTAGACCCTTCTGCAAGCTTCAGCCACATGGAAGTTCCATGTGAGATCATGACTTATGTGGAGACCCAAATTTTTCACACGTTCGCATAATTCCAATGGTGAGTTGTCCAGCATCAGCAATGGTGCAGTACTCGAGTTGAACCTACTTACCAACTGTCTAGAACCGACAACTATAGCCTGCGTCTTACTGGCGTTAACCAGTAGTCCTAGCTGTTTAGATTTCAGGAGCACAGACTCCAAATCTTTATTCACTTGCAAAAAAGTGTCATGAGCGTCACCAAGATTAAAACGCAAGGAAAGCTGCAAATCATCGGCGTACAGATGGTAGGAACAGAAGCGAATCACTTTAGGAATAGTATTAATGAAAACAGAGAAGAGAAGTGGGGATAATACGCTACCCTGAGGAGTCCTGCGTTTACAGGACACCAATCAGAGAAAGAGTTGTCTATGCGAGTGCGTTGTCGGCGCCCCGAAGGAAAGAGTCGAACCACTGCGTAGCATTCTGCGAGATGTTGAGGGAATGGAGATCTTTTTTACCTCATGGCTGTGCACAGGGTTAAATGAGAAGGAATCACAACAAGGAGGAACAGAAGAATCAATTTGTGAAATAGTAGCAGCTTTCAGTTCAGGATCGATGGAAGTAGGAAGAGAAGAGAAATGTTGGTTGAGACCATTAATGTCTACTGACGAGAGGCAATGGGATTGTGTTTTACCTACGCCTAAAGAGCGCAGAACCTTCCAAATATTCTGGGAAGAAGAAGTTTGAATAGAAAGGTGAAAGTGTTTTCGCTTAGCATTCCTACACATCTGGTTGACCCGGTTTCTAGCAGATTTGAATAAGTCAAAATCTTCTTGATTATTCGTACGTCCATATTTCCTCTTAAGCCCGTCCCTTTTTCTCATTGCTTTACGAATCGTTTCGTCCAACCAAGGAGCTGGCGGACGCTTCATACGAACTGACCTAACTGGGGCGTGTTTATCGTATAGGCAAATTAGTAAACGGTTGAACTCAGACACTTTCTCGTCAAGCGAATTCTTTGAAACAACGGATTGCCAGTTCGTATTAGCTGCATCTACCTGAAGCGCCTCCAAGTTCATACGAGCGAAACTACGCTGCAGAAAGATCTTAGGCTTGTGCCTCGGGGTCTTTATTTGATATGATGCGTAAATCAGGTCATGATGCGAGAACCCAGGAGCTAGGAATTGGCCGTGAATATGGACTTTGTTGGGATTGGAGGTTAAAATTAAATCGAGGAGACTATTAGCATCGTTAAGGTGAAAAGTAGGGTTAAGTGGCAGGATAGAAATATTGACAGAGGAAGTTAACAATTTCAGTTTCCTACAGCGAGAATCATCCTTCAGCAGACATGTGTTGAAATCACCCATGATTAAATTATGATCATAGCTTGAAAGAAGAGACTCCAATAAGATCTCAAAACTGTTAAAATAATCAATGGTCGGGGGAGCATATACTACTCCAAGAAGAAATTTTGAAGAATTAAGAAGGATTTCCACAAAGAGATACTCAGAGGAGCTATGATATATTGAAGGAGATTGAGAAATAATGTTAAATTTAAGATCAGAGCGGAGATAGATTGCAACCCCACCGCCACCCTTACCTGTACGATCATTACGAAGCAAAACAAACCCAGGGAGTGAATAGGCAGTGGAAGGAAGGGATGGTTTTAGGAAAGATTCTGAGATTAGAATAGCATGGATATGATGACTGGAAAATGTAGTTAGAAGATCAGAGTAGTGACTTGCGATACTCTGAGCATTAATATGGCAGACATTTAAATATTTTAAAGACGAAAATGAAGAAAAGGAGTTATGCAGCAGGTCTCCAAGCAGAACATTACTCTGTGCATCTTGGTAGTCAGAATCAGAACTAGTTGAAGCACAAGAATGAAAACTATCAGAGTCAGAATCGTTTGACATTTAAAGTATGTATAGTTTAAATAATGTAATAAATATAATATATATGTAATAAAATAATAAAATATTCAAATGTATATATACAAAGGTATAAGTGTAAACTAAATTCAAAACTTCACATCTACTGCCGGTTAAACAACAGCTGAAAACTATCAAATACATAAATAGCATAGTAATAGTAACAAGATAACAATATTCAAAAGAATTAATAATAGTAACAATGTACAAAAGTGAATATAAAAACAAAAAGATAAAAAAATAATAAAACTATCAGATAATATTTACCACAGATTAAAGTGTTAGTGCCACTTGTAAAACTGGGACGCAAGTAGGAAAAGGTGTAATGAATCTACCCTCAATAAGAGTTATTTAAGAAAGAAAACAATGTTTACATTCAACATACTACTGCAATATGAATTTAAAAATAAAGTTAGATGGAAAATATCTGTCTATGCAAACCAATAATATAAGTAATGTAGGACAATAGTGTAGTGTAGTATTTGCAATAATATGTTGATAATGTATAAACCATATAGAATTAGGTGAGTTCCATAGTGTAACTAATGCTTGGGTTTCACATTACGAGCCGTTCTTGATTTTTTGTTCTGGATTTCAGTGGCTTCTGGAGGATATTTGGCTATCAGTTCGTTAAGATGGTTCTCTGAAGTAATGCGACATTTGTTCCCATCTTTAAACTTAATATAAACCTGTCCCTCTTGCGACCAGCAGCTATTCATGCCATATACACGACGTCCTTCAGCATGCAAGCGACGGCGGATAGCAGTCAAGAACTCAGCCAGTGATATTGACGTGCCCTTGAGCTCCTTCTTTGATCTCCAGATGCGGGTACGAAGATCTGAGCTCTTAAACTTAACCAAGATTGGACGAGGTTTATCCGGAGTGTTCGTCTTCGTGCCAAGTCTGTAGCAGAAATTGATATCAGCCGCGCCTATGTCCAATCCGAGGGTCTTAATACCAATGTCAGCAATCACTTGACTAATATTCTCGTCCTTTGACTCCTTGACGCCGCGAAATAAAAGGAATTTTCTTCGACTCCTAGTTTCGATGTCGTCGGTGGCAGTAATAAGGGCAGACATCTGTGACCTCAGCAGGATGATCGTATCTCTCATAAAAGTTTTAAAATTTTGAAAATCTTTAGCGATTTGATTCAAAGTAACCGTTGAAGATGCCGACATAAAACGACTTTCGAAAGACTCCATTGCTTTTTCAAACCGTTGCTCCAGCGAAGAGAGTGACGAAAGCGATTCCATATTGCTGGGATTAGCTGTACTCATGGTGAATTGTGATGTGATGTGAGAAAAAATGGTGAGCAGTGACGCGAAGTTTGACCGTTAGTTCATTCCTTGTAAAACGTATAAGAACACCGAAAATTCACTATAACACCTCACTACTATAACAAACGATTGCTATAATAAACCATTAAATAAAACAAGCTGTATTATTTCTATGTGGTAACATTCTATGCGGTAACATTAGTGAATAGCATCATCAATCGGAGTAAGGTCTCGTGCCGTAATCATTCACGAAATCACGGATTTGACAGCGACGTCACGACGGATAGGCCACTCAATGCTTATTTTACAGATATTTGATAGGACTTTTTACGGGCCTATATGTCAAATTTCACGTAAGCTGCAGAGGTGACGACCGTATCACGAAACTTCGGATATGCCTGAGTAGCCCCCCAGACTGCAATAAAAAAACAATTCACGAGTAACACCTCGATGCGATCACTCAAGCGATTCGATGTCTTCACAAATATTTAAAAAATAAATCTTGTATCCATCCACTCATTGTTTGAGTGCAGTCACATGCCTGGCTTTTATATAAAAAAGGACATTGTATTTTTCCTGTCAACTGCAAAAGGGAATCCAGATGAGGGTAAAAAGAATTACCATATGAGGAAACTCCCCTTCATGTGACACTCGACCGCCCAATACTGCAAAGCCACCTTTTTTTCTTATTGTTTCAAGGAAACCTATAATATACATTTAATTTATTATATTATTAGGTTTTATTTTCGGGTTTTGTTGAATTAATAGTTATATTATTTTACTCACAATCATCGGCTCTGTTTTCTTTTATTGCACGATATTTTAATCCCCAGACGTAATCATAGCATTCTAAAACATACACGTATAAATTAATAGAAAAAATTATTACGTTCTTAACATTGTTTTATTTTGAAGTGAAACTTCTTTAGAATCGTTGTGATTTCAAACCGGATGTAACGGAAATACGACAGGTTCTGACGTTTCGCGCGCGAATTTCAAAATTTGTTTTTGCGATATCTCGACAACCGATGACGTCAGCGCGACCGCGTAAAGGGTTATTCTGATCGAAATGTGGAGGCCTATTCGATTTTTGTATTAAAAAATTTTTTTTGTTTTTTTTTTAATTTTTTTTTTTATGATTTTGGATGGCGAGAGGGGGTGTGGAGGGGAAAGGGGGGGGGGGGGCGGCGGCTCGAACGATCGAATCGAACGCTCGATTTATGGCTATATGTCTTACGTGGATCGCGATTTTTGGTGGATGAAGGAGGTGGGGGGGGGGGGGGGGGGGATTGGTTGCGGCTCGCGCCGACCTTCGGTCGACGCTCGCCTTTATGACTATATCCCTTAAGTGGATCGCGATTTTTGATACAAGGGTGGGGGGGGGGGGGGGGGGGGGGTCCGCCGCTCGCCTTATTGGCAGTATCTCCGAAAGTAAACGTCCGATATAGTTCGTGTAAACGACAATCTTGGTCAGAATCATAAGCTCTTTCAAGATCTGAAAAAATTTTTTAGGATTTTTTTCAGGAACCGAAATTTTTTTTTCCGTATTCTATTTTAAAAAACTAATCTATGTAACAGTCAAGAGGCCGTTCGCGGCCGGCTCCGAAGGCACCCCACTAAAAAAAAATGAAAATAAAATTAAAATATGGAACTTGAGCAATAAATTATGTAACATATGTTAAATAAAATTTCTTTTAAAATTAATCAAAATACTTTCATTTTTAAACGAATAAACTTTGTAATTATCCTACCCTTGGTATATATATTCATCTCATTCTTTTCTCGATTTACTGAAGTTTCACTTCTATCGTGTATGAATCGCACACACACCTTTTTTTTTAATAATTCGTGTTAATTTTAAAATTTGCCAAAGAGTATATTAATAAACAGAAGAAGTCGTAGTTTTTTATTCTTGTTTTTTTTTAATTACTTAATTGCTTATATCATTGGAGTGAGATAAATCAATAATCAATATTAGATATCACCAGTATTAGCCAATATTAAGCGAAACCAAAGCTAGTATAGCGTTCCATTTCGTACACATTGATACTGTATTTTTATTCAATTGTTCTTCCTCTGTTGCCATGCTCTGCTCAAATCCAACAAATATATCAATTTAAACTATATTTTACTTACTAACTTCGCTAAGTCTTCTATTAGGAGCAGTAAAATTTGGTTTAATTTCTTCATAAGGCTCGCATGGTTTATATTCGCTGACTTCTGAATTCTTGCTTCCTGCAGGTGTGCTGGTTTGTATCAACCGTTCTGGTTTTATTGGCAGAGGCTGTGGGTTTATATTGGAAATTGTAACCAGGTATTTGATTTAAATTTTAATAATGACTAATCTAACTTTTACAATTTAGTCATGTTTCGTAATTAGAACCTAATTTAACCTAGCCATAGCAAATTAAAACTCCAAGAAACAACTGACTGCAGACGTAAGTCTATGACAGAAGATAACTACCCTCATGAACAGCACCTTCTATTAACATCTATTCGAAATTCGAAAGCGACCACCAGGACACTATTGTAATTTTAAAAAAAAATGTACTTACAGTTGTTGTATAAACGTTAAGTATTGGTTCCTGCCAATCGTAATAGCCCCAACCTTCGCTTCCGTCATGCTAAAAATAATAATTCGATTAGATATTATATCCATTATAGGCTAAGATATAGCTAAGATACTGAAATATCTCGATTTACTTTTACTCAGACATAGTCTTTAAATTTATTTTCTATTAAATATTTATTTTAGCAAATTTAGAACATTTTTAGGAATAAATACTTACATATTCACCATTAGCGTTTTTATAACGATGTTCCGAAATCACAACTGTAATTAAACACAAAAAAGCGACAAAAGTTTTATATAAAAAAATAACATACAAATATAACATTTATTTACCATTTATAAAATTCAACAACAATAAACAAATGCAACACGGAATAAACATTGTTTCTATTGCACTATCTCACTCGGCCAATGTCGGAGATACTATCTTCATTTTATAATTTGCAACTAAAACTAGCTGCTTGAACTTGGGATCTTCAACATGGACCTCATTTATAGACCTTTTTTAAACAAGGCACTTTAAAGTTTAATCTATACTTATAAACGGAAATAAATGAACAATCGAATAAACTGTGCAAGACTGTTTGACTGTACAATTATAATTTAAACGATATTGTCAAGACTATAGATTCTGTTTCAAAAAGGTAACACTTGGAAACTGGTTTTTAAAGGAAACAATCATGCATTGATTGTATTGATTATCCTTAAAATACCATAAATAATGTTAAAACATACATCAATAATTAATCAAGAAAAGATATACCTATAGAGAAATAACTAGTTTTTTAAATTAATATATCAAAGAATAATTATAATATTTATATAATGTATTAAAGTTAATAATATTATACAATACAATCGAACCTCGCATAACAAGCATAATTCGTTCCGGAGTCTTACTCGTAATACGAAACATTCGTTAAGCGAGTTATTGTTTTACAATTTATTTTGCTCGTTATGCGACTTACTCGTTATGCGAGGTTCCGCTGTATTATATAAAATTAAATCATAAAATATTATTATTGGTATTATGGGTAGACGCTAAGGGAACAAAATAATATTCCGACACGCTTGTCACTTTAGCACTAAAACCGACCTAGGCTCGTTTTCTCTAGTGCTAATAAAACCCAGGACAGCTAAACTGGTTGCACTAAGTATTAAAAATAATATACTTCGACCTAAGAATTATTTTCTTAATTCAGTTACGAAACAAAATGCAACCAAGAGGACGTGTTTTCGTTTGGTGAATTGAGGAAAAAGTGACATTTAGTATGTTAAAAATTAAAGTGTGTTTTGTTTTTATTTTAGTTCTTAATAATGGTAAGTCCTTATCAATACACAGTATTATTATATCAAAATAGAAGAAAATACGATATTGAAAAATGCCTAGGGGTTACTTAAATTGAAACTACAAATATATTAAAGTTAATTTTAAAAGAGTCGTAACCAAATTATTATAATTACCTACATATACTATATCATTAAACAGAACAAAGAGTATCTAAAACAAATAACACAATTTCCAGTTCTGTCAATGCAAGTAAACGATGACTATAAACCATGTGACCCTTACAATCCGAAAGTACCTGATTTCTCTGGAAGAGGTCGACGATTGAGTGCAATAAGTAAGTTAGTTTTAAAACAAATTAATTATGTTATACAAAATATGATTATACATGAGAAATTATTTAAAGGACCTGTAATGAAAGTTCTTCTTAAAATATTTCAGAATGTTATGAATATATCTGGGATATCAAAAATAGGAAGGATATTAAAAATAGAAACCGAGACTGTAAGTATTATTAGTTTTATTTTTAATAACCTCAAAATACACATGTTAATATTGATAGGAAATACTGATGCTATATCAAAAGAGAATTTTGCGGTATATGTAATTTTTCTAACAATTATGTGACATTATTTAGATTATCGTAATAAAGATTTTGTAAAATTTTAGGTCTCAGACTTCAAGGTATTTATGTAGCCAGCGGCATCGGCGGCAGAGACACATCAGTTGGAGAATTTCCACATATGGTAGGTAAACTACTATCAATACAGAATTCTGCATCAAATTAGAAAACTGCAATTGTTTCCAGGTGGCTATTGGCTGGAAACCAACAGACTCTAAAAAACGTTGGGTTTTCAAATGCGGTGGAAGTCTAATTAGTGAGAATTTTGTGCTAACAGCTGGACACTGCGCCAGAGCACCAGAAGATACTGCCATTGCTGAATCAATACCTAAGAATGTTAGACTTGGAAATAAAAATCTAGCTGATGCTGTGAGTTTGGAGTGACTTTTTTATTTAGTTTGTGTACCCTTGTGAGACATCTATAATACTTGATTTTTGTTATTAGATTTATTTTTGACTAAGGTAATTTTTGAAATAGTTTGTTTGACAAATATTACTTATTGTCCTTTATTACAGGATATTAATAATGATGTTGCCATAAAAAGGATAATAACACATCCCCAGTATAGGCCTCCTAAAAAATATTTTGATTTAGCGTTAATGGAAATAGACGGTCCGGTGACATTTTCTTTTGTTGTTCACCCTGCTTGTCTTTTACTACCGAATGATATTCAACGTCTTGGAACTAAAGCTACTGCTACTGGTTGGGGAGTCACAAAATATGGTGAGGTATTTTGAATGTATAATATTGGATAAGATCGAAATATATCAGCCATATTGTTATCATAGACAAATATACATGCAACCAGATTGACAGGTCATTCTGAGGAACCAATTTTTCTCATACATCCATGTAAACGAAAAGTAGGTTGTAAATGCATTTTTGATTTTAATGTTTATACTAAGCTAATTTTTGGATAGAGAGCCTATATTTTTTAATTTATCTAAATATACTTCCACAGGTGGATCAACAACGTTAGAACTTCAAGCAGTGCATATAGACATACTCGACTCAAGTATATGTGACGATTACTTATCTGGTTTCTGCAACAGGAATTGGTGTGGTCTCCAAGAGCATCAGATATGCGCTGCTAACGTTACAGGAGGTGTTGATACTTGTGAGGTATTTTTTTTTATATTGAATAACGCACTGTAGTAGCATTTGATAATTATTCGGATTGATATGATTTTAAATTATATTTTATCCTGTTCAAAATATAAAACGAGTTCTTTAAGGAAAATATTTTTTTATTGTTTTGTTACAAAATCAAAAGAGAGATCAATTGCCTCTATTAACAAACTGGTTTACGTTGTTCCTCGTACAATCGTGACTGTCGTGACAGTAGAACTAATATATCCAAGTGAGATTTTGCAATTTAATATAAAAACCAATTCTTTGGTACCACCAGTTTGTCGTGCAGGAAAATATTTTTTTACAAATATCATTTGAGGCGCGTTTAATGACTTATCGTATACAGTAATGCCCCGCTTTACGCGAGTGATACGTTCCGGAAAAAAACTGAAATTCCCGCGACTTTAGGGAAGTTGATGACTACATTATGTTTATACGAACTCTTTCGCATAATGCGGGGCAATTGAGCGCGAAATTTGAATTTCGCGTTATAGTGAAACCGCGCATAACGGAGTCGCGTAAAGTGAGGTATTACTGTATTAAGATGAAATATCGACATTTCAACTGTTATTATTATTATTTTTTAAATACAATAGGTATACATACTGTTCACGACGAACGATCCGTTTCCGTGGACTGCCGAAGCAGCGAACTCATACTGAGTTGTTGAATCACCTGGGCTCCTCGCCTACCGAGAAACCACAATTCAATCACCAATTCAGCAACAACTGCCCTCATCAGCCCTCTGACAAGCCTTTTATTACCTCTGTTTTAAACAAAATCAATCCGAATTCCTTATTCCAAATATCTTAAATTAAAAACTGACAATTATCTTCTAAAATTCAATAGTACAAAGTCTAACCTACGCCGTCAATGTTTCCTGTCATTGACACATACAATGCCCTGAAACCAAATTAGGATAGTTATGCTCAGGACAAGGACAAGGCAAACCTACAAGACCCAAAACAAATGTCTATCTTATTAAAAATAACAATATCATATTTCTAATACATATATTTATTTACATGTCACGTTCATACACAGGGTGATTCAGGGGGGCCTCTTCAACTTGTTCTGCCGTTACCAGACAGTACTGACGAGCACATGCACGGAATTGTCGGCGTGACGTCATTCGGCTTTAAATGTGCTCTTGCCAACAGTCCAGGCGTATACACGAAAGTCTCCTACTTCTTGGATTGGATTGAAAATATTGTGTGGAAAAAGTGATTTTATTAAAATTTTCATTGATTGTAAATTTTATATTAAATATTACGAATATATTTGTTTTGATTATTGATTATTTTTAAATATATTAACTAACTAACTTCAGTACCTACAAGATTGTTTTAAATATTAATCGTATTCTATTGATTTATTTATTTTAATTTCTAAAAAGAATCCTATTTATAATTCTTTCAATTATTTATTTATCTCAAAATTATACAATTACTATATTTTTTTTAAAATTTAATAGAAATAGATAAAATTGGAAATACGGGTGAACCCTCCTCCCTGGTAAATTAAAAAATCTTGTCAAATAAATGAAAATAAAATGAAAGTTACTACTGAAACAAGAGAATGTAATCGAAAAACAAATGACAGAAAGACAGAGCGAGTATAAAGCCTACGTTATATACATAGAGATGCAGGTTAAGTGGGATCGAAGTTAGATCCTACGTATATCTATTTACTAACGCCCGGAACAAATCGGTCCATCTCGAACGACGGATTACGTTAAGCCAAGGAAATCTAGTTTACTTTGTATGAGCTATTGCTCGTGTGTGGGATAATTGAAGACATTCTTTTGATTAATTGGGATGAATAGGTATTATATAGAGTAATTATTATTATTGATAAAACAAAGTCATTAACATGCGAAATATAAATTGTTTTTTTTACAAATTAGCGAATGATAAAATAAAATAGATCTTATTGAAGTAGTGTGACTAATCATGTTATTAATTAGTTGATACCAATCGGTACTGAAAAAGAAAACTTGTGTTTCAGGTACCACATATATATCAAATTAATAATTATTTATTAACTAGCAGTTGCCCGCGACTACGTCTGCGTAATAATGAAGATATAAAGTACTATTAAGTTTAATGATGTTTCATATTTCAGTCAACAGAAAATGCCTTCCACACTCCTGTCGCAAAATCTACTAACTACCTCTCCGTCAAATTTTTAGTTTGTACAAAAAAATTACACAAACCTGCGAGAGCCCTTACAACTCCTTAATCTAGCCCTGATGCAAAATCCGTTCTTTGCAGACGTCAACTAACTATAAACTACCTCCCTGTCAAATTTCATCTTTGTATGTCAAGCGGATTTCGAGAGAACTTTCACTTTTATATTCATTGAATTAGATATAAATTACAATGTGAACTTAAAATGTAATATTTCTTAAAAAACAAACAAAACTGACAGCACGTTTTACCGCCAAAATTAGGCATAGACATCGAATTGTGTGAACTTAAAATAAAATGATGATAAAAAAAATCTACTAAGAAATACATTTATTGTTTAGTAACTTCTGAGGATATATACCTACATATGTTGATTTACTGAAATAATCATCTATGGCTTTAAAAAAACTAATGACATAAATACTATTTTAGAGATATTTGTGTGAAATAATATTGTAGATTAAAATGGATTAAAAATATAATTATCACAATGCATTGTGGCAATCAAGAAATCAAAAGAAAACAAGAAAGATGACACTGACAGAATAAACGTCAAAACCACAAATCTTCTTAAATGAGTATTTTCGACCTGTGGAATCGACCGCCACACTATAATATATATAAATGTATATAAAGATACCGTAAATTACGTGGACACGTGGAGCTGAGTGTAGTGATATTTCTAGTGTTTGAAATGTTATAAATCATTTATTTTGATTTTAATTAATGGCCAACGAACTTGTAGTAACTCAGTTGCGATTGTTAAATATTTAATATGTTCAAGAAACTTGCTTTCAGTAACTATCTACCTACATTATGTAACCTCTACTTTGCTAACTTACGTTCCTTGTTTTCGGGCTGTTAATTCAATCGCTCGTTAAACTTCGGTTAACTATTAGCTTGTATTTGCATAGGATCTTTATTCCCTTATATAAAAATTAATAATTCTATTTATGCACTATAATTCTTATGCAATTTCTGTTTACAAAATAAAACATATTATTTATTCAATATTGAAATAGCTTATATATAAAATTAAGAATGTATAATATATTAATATTATTGTTAAGCTTTCATTGAGTTAATATTGTAGAAGGTATATCAAAGGAATTACTGACACATTAACTACTTTTGCTCATAGAGTAGCGTCTTAATAATTACTAAAGCAATCAATATTTAAGAGTTGAAATACCGTGCCTTAGTTCGTTATTCATGGCAGCCAGTGTGCAACAAGTGTTTTCATAATTGAGCACACCTGCTATACCTTTTTGTCTTTATAATGTTGCTTTTCTTCACTTTTCTATTTTTCAATAGATATTGTGTCCATTCAAATATGATGCAATTGTATTATTACTAAATAAAATTACGCTGTTTTATGTCTTAACATTCTGCTACTCCGTAATAGATGGCGCTATTTTAAAATGTATCACATTAAATATTTTGACATATGTATGTTACTATATATATACGCCAAACACATCTTCCTTTACATGTCTCCATTCGTATTTAGTGCATGTATACATTTATTATAAACATTAACAGAACAATTTTATATTAATTTTAAAAACAAATTAGTTAATATATCAAAACTATTTTCAATTGTTTGCTCAACGATTTCTTCACTTGAAAATCAAATTTGAATTAATTTACATTTTATTGCCACAAACTGTTTACATTTAACTTTTTTTTCATGATTTCTTGTTTACTATTTTAAGAACCCATAAATAAAACTGTGGATTTCTCTTAACCTCTGTAAATTTCTCACAAAATCACTCCATCCAATAGGAGATTATCTTAAATCCTAACGGTTTCAGGATCTCTTTAAATAGAAACGACTCGGGCGTTCAAATCTGTACTTAACTGGGACTATTGGAAACGAAACAAATGCAATTTTCAACTTTGTATATATAATTGCCCATTCACGCTACTGCCTTCGAAATGTCAGCTGGAAGAAACGAACTCAAAACACGTGTTAAGGGGTGCTATTAATAAAAATGATAGTACCATCTCGAGTCTGTTGACTGAACCAATTATAACAAAATCATTTCGTATTTTTTTCAAGAGTTGCGCTCCAAGCGTCAGCGCTAAGAAGATTGATTCTCTCTTTTTTTTTTCTTTGCATTACACGAAGCGTTCCTTTCCATTTACAATGTACATCAGCCTTAAGAATGTGTACCAAACTATAGCTAAGTTTAGTTGCAATAGAACACAATATAATATAACTAAATATGTACGTATAAATATATACTACATTAATTTAAAACAAAAATGGCTAATATATTTCTTACTAGAAAAAGAAGAATTGTTTATTCTTCTTCTTCTCCTTCTTTATTTTTTATTTTATTATAATTACACCCTAAAGATTGTTGTGTTTAAATGTTTATTTTAGAATACTAATATTATAAATGTGAATGTGAGTTTGTTTATTACGTTTTCACGCAACAACTGATTAATCGATCATCATGAAACTTTGTACACATATTTTTGGAGGTACACTACAACGTATCCAACTTTCAGGCCTTGGCATTTAAAATAATATGTAGCTGAAACGCAAGAAATAAATTATTTGTCTAATATAATGTTATGTAGAGTGCAATTTGTCTGGCTACTTCAAGACAGATTGACAACGTCCTCAACGATATCCCACTTGATCCCAAACATTTCTTTGCAGAACAATGCAGCATTATATAATAAAAATATGAAATACGTGACTTGGACTTTTAAAGTTACAATCTTAAAAATATAGTTATGCATTTATTTATTAATATATCTACATATATATATTTCCTTGCTGAGCCTAACACTGTAGCATAACAAAAGTTTCGAGCGTATTTCCTAGTATAATTAAATAAATTATTACAAACATATTGTTTCAAAATATCCTGAAAATTTTGCACAAAATAAAGATAACAAAAAGAATAGAAGCTACCAGCAAATTTGTATTGCAAATTGCATAGAATATTTTGAGACAAGTGCCATTAATCATAACTCAACGTTTGCGGCGATGGGTGACGTTTAATATTTCACTTTCTGAGCTAAAACTATCTAGTATCCAGATATACCTACTGTTATTGTGTAGACATATAATATGTAAGTATATTTGTGTATAGTTTTAACTGTGTTTTAAATATCTAATTCAATTAATAATCCAAACGAGAATGATCGTGTTCATGCCTTTCAAATTCCGGTCCAAATAAATACTAGTGACGAAATAAACTACATTTTAACTAATTTTTGCCAATTATTTTATCAATACGTACATTAAAATTGAATATATTTATAACGCATACGATGACCTTGATTGCGTACTAATGCGCCGGTCTGTTACGCGGAGATCTAGGTCCGAAGAAATATATTTCGTAATACTTTTTAATTAATTAGTAATGTATCTATGTTGATATATTATTATTATATATTAAGTAGGGGTGTGCGAATATTATACGAAATATTCGAGACGAATCGAATCGAATTTATTCGATTCGAAGTTCGAAGCGAATATTTCGTGGATTCGAATATCACTATTCGATTCGATTGGACCACTATTCGCACACCTCTATTATTAAGGTGTTTTATAGTATTTTTATTCTCATAGGTGGATTTGATATCTTATATATAATAAAATACCTACCTAAGTATTTTTTTTAAAAAAAAAGGATGTCAAATGCTTTGCCGTTTCGGACTTTGGAAAAATGGAACTGAAATGCATCTACTACACAAACTTTTAATTATTAAACTTTGTTATGTAAAAGTTAAACCAAACAGTCAAAATAACACACATGTGCAATGACCTACACATAGAAGCAGAACGTCCAACTTGTATTCGTGTATTGCCAAAATAAATTTATGTTACATAAAAAAAAATAGAATACTAAATGAGACATATACGCTGGAAGTTATGGCGACATTTGGTCGGGTGGAGAAAAGCCGGCGCCCGCAATCTCCCCACGAATGCTATTTCGGACATTATGTTATTTAACGTTTTATATCCACCTATATAATATGCAAATGTTATTTTTTTGTTTTTATAATTTATCTATTAGATGTAATATTCTTAAATTAAGTATGTATTGTTAATGTTGGAATTTGTTGTTGTCAATAATATTATTGTAGGGGAGCCCAGAATGCTAAATGTGTTGTTACTCCCGCGTTTTAAAGACCTATTGAATCGTGTAGATTAGATGCTACTAAGAAAAAAACTGTATATGATGTATTTTTTGTGGAAGAAAATAAGGGCCAAATAAACGAAATATTTTTTTCTTGCGAATGTACACTTCTTAATTTTAAGAGTGTATATGTTTTATTATAATACTAGCTTTTACCCGCGGCTTCGCTCGCATCTAAGTCATTAAATAAGTATCAGAGATCATTTCAAAAGAAATGAATCAATATGATTCCAAACAGCTGAAACTATAGTCAGTTGGAAACTATAGTAAAACATTATTATTATTTTTAAAAAAAAAGTATCTTATGTTACTTCGAGTACCTCCAAAAATATGTGTACAAAGTTTCATGATGATCGGTTAAGTAGTTGTTGCGTGAAAACGTAACAAACAAACTCACATTCACATTTATAATATTAGTAGGGATAATATGCGTGAATGTTGATAATGTATTTTCCTTCAGAAACCAAATTATTCAGTTTTGAAACAAATCACGAATATTGTAATCGCTTAAAAATGAGGTCTAAATTAAAGTAAAAAAAAAAACACCTTTTACACTTAACATGTAAATATAAAACATGTGTTTTTAAGAAAAAAATGCAAATCAGGAGAAATCCTTTTTGTAAAAGTATTCATTATACACAAAAAAGGGGCGCAAAAAATTAAAAGTCTTTAAAAGTAACGAAACGATAATTATATTCACTGACGGCTTCTAAACCCTTCAGAGGTAGGTAAGGGCTTGGGTTGTATTTTTGCATATACATATAACCTACAGTTTTACATAGATCTGCTGAAGGAATAATAGTGAACGTAGGAATAGTAATAAATGCCAACTAGTTATATACATTATTTTTGTTTAACTAATGACGAGAAGTTGCAATAGGCATAACAAAAGCGTTCTCACGACCTGTGGGCTTATCACGAATATTAGTCTGGTTTTCGAACCGAGTTCGCTTCAAGCGATTTGTATGGAAATTTGAGCAACGCCACCGCGTGCGGATTTGGAACTACAATATTTTAGATACTTTTTCTTAATTTTCGAACGTCTCGATCTTTCGTTCGTTTGATAGATTGCTGGTGCTCGTTAGTCGTTAGTAAAAATTCATGATCCCGATTGCTAACGGATCCGTTTTACTTGTGACAGCTCGATTCGAAAGCCAGACTAAATTCGTGATAAGCCCACTGTTCCATTTTCTCGAACGATCTTCGTGTTGTCTACATACATAGGAAAGGTGTATGTATATTCATAGATATTAATTGATATAACATTATGTATATATACACACACACATATATATATATATATATATATATATATATATATATTTATATATTTAGCGGTTGTCTCTACAAATTAAGAAGATTTTGACATTTGATATGTCAAGTCTTCTGTTGTTGTTCTTCCATGTCAATTAGCTTTGTGATTTATATATTTTAAAATGTTTTTATTTTATTTTGAAAAAAGACATACAGGATAAAGACTAGTAAAATCTATTTAATAATTTCAAATTTTATTCTTTTTAGATGTGCTTTAATACAACTGAAGTTTAATGTAACACGTGGGCAAGATCTCATAAAACTGTGTGAACGGCACATATCACGTGTTTAACAGTCACGCTCGTCTCGTGTTGTTGGTCGTTTACGGTGATGTAATTTTATTACACGTTATTAGATAATGTATAGAGTTTAATAAGTTGTGATTTTTTTGTTTCACGAGTTAAATAAAAAACAAAAGAAACAGATTTTGATGACTCCGATGACGTCATTACTGTCTCGGTGTTATTGTGTTTTATTAAATGCGAATAAACATCCAATTTTTTTATATTTCATTCACCGTTATTCTATTTACAACTTTAGCTTGTATTTTTGTAAAATTAAAAAATAATTGCAAAACTTTTTCGTATATAATTTATTTTAATATTACTTTCGGATGTTAAAGTCCATTTTTATATCTCATTGATAAATTAGGCATCCAAGTTATGAACTTAATTAAACTTACGCCCGATCTTGAAGGGAAGGCTCATAATTTTGACATTTTATCATAAATTACAAACTCAATGTTATATTTTTTCCAACTTTTCCATAGAAGAAAAAAGAAACATTTAATATCAATTTCGTAAGTGTATTATAAATTTATTATTTCTGTATTAAAACTGCTATTATACAACTCAGCTTTAGGACAACATTAAGTTCCTTACTAATCGTCGTATCAATTGCTAATCTAACCCAAAAAAATCAAAAGGTAATTTCCAAACAATTTTCGACTTTCTACAACCTCCACGCAGAACCTTCATGTATGTTCATATAACCTGTAAGCTAGAGCGAAGACAACTTCTATCATAGACAGGTCTGCATGCAACAGTCATATCCATTATGGCGATATGAAAAAACGTATGTGCTCCGCCTGATGTTAAGCTAGAGTGCGGTCCATGAGCATAGACAACTGTTACCACAGACAGATGTTCACTATGCCGGCTTGAGGAGACGAATGTGCTCTGTCCAAATCAACAGGGCACACTCGTCTCGTTATCCCGGCTACTTCCAAGCTGATCCCGAAACGCGACTAGGTCACTTCACGAGTGTTCCTCTTGAGAGTGGTGGTACTTCCCCAGGACGGCATACTGGGCTAATGCCATCATCAGTCTGCTGAGCTAGTAATTTTCATCAGTCCTGAATTTAGTATTAAATTATAAGAAGACCAAATATTTTATTTTTTAACAAATCCCATTGTTGTAAATAAATAATTAGATTACCTAAATAAACAAATGTATGTACTCGTAAGTACCTATAGTACGTTAGTAAACGAGGTAATAATAATAATAATGTTCACAATCACTTTAAGTACACTCCAGACCGCTGATAGATTCTTTCAGGCAATTTTATGACGCTGCCGAGCCATAAAGAGTGCCTGCAGCGCCAACGTGCTAGCCTTATTAAGATATCTATTGAGATTTGCGGCTTATTATTGCGACAAATTTTAGTCGTATTACTTATTTAATAACAAAACTATTGTGTTTATTTCAATTATTTAATCCCGATTTTACAAAAGCTTTCACAAAGACTTCCGATTTATACGCGGGAAATATATATCAAAAATATATCAAAATTTACTTTGGAATGTGGCAAATGAGATGTAGATAAGTAATAACGCTTCAAATTCAAATACAATTGTTTTTATTACATTTCACGATTATAATAATTAAGATGTCATTCAGTGTCAATGTGACACCCGGTCAGGGCTATATAATTATACAATTTCAATTAATAATTAAATAATAATAATAAATTTAAACAGATTTAATAATTTCAATTAATTATTTAATTTCATTTGAAGTACTTGTTAACTGAATAAAAGCATTTTAATTCCAAATATGTTTTCAATTTATTTTTAACTTGTATGGGACTTTATATCAGTGGGCTTATCACGAATTTAGTCTGGCTTTCGAATCGAGCTGTCACAAGTAAAACGGATCCGTTAGCAATCGGGATCATGAATTTTTACTAACGACTAACGAGCACTAGCAATCTATCAAATGAACGAAAGATCGAGACGTTCAAAAATTACCAAAAGGTATTTAAAATATTGTAGTTCCAAATCCGCACGCGGTGGCGCTGCTCAAATTTCCATACAAATCGCTTGAAGCGAACTCGGTTCGAAAGCCAGACTAAAATTCGTGTTAAGCCCACTGGATATGTCTCCGTTATTGATACAATTTTTTAATCAGTTATTTATAACAATATATGGGGATGTACTATATTTATCTTCTATCGTGTTACTCACAAACCCTGTATAAACTATATTTACAATAATACCTAGCAAAAGTCGTACGACAATTTTTAATCGCCAACTTAACTCGCTTGCTTCGATTTAACGTAAGTGATAAATGATAGTGTCCCGGGCAGCCTTCAGGCTATATATTTATCTCATAATACTGTAACACCACCTCAGTTAAGTTGAAAATAAGCTAATAGTATGAAACCCGAAACGGTTTTAAATGGAATTTACGAAGTCGGTGATTGGCTTGTTTTTTACCCAACAAGCTTTTAGAGGTCATAAAGTTTCTTGTTAATGCGGTTTGTTGTAATATATTTACCTTTTAAGTGAACAATTGTTGGATTATTCTAGTAATAAAGTACTTAGTTTAACACTGGATTTAAGCTATATTTTTAAATTGATTTCTATTATCAATAAAGTTATTATTGTTATTATTTACTTTATGGTTAATTTCACGTTTTATCAAATTTAATTAAAAGAGAAGTAATCTTCCACTATCACTAGATCTACCACTTAAATGCATATAGGTGAAAAGTCAGTTACTCCTGACGTTGTTTCGTGTTTACTAGATTTTTCACTTTAAAACAATATTGAAACAGTAACAGTTGCAAACATATCTGGCTTATGCACTGTAACTCTTTCTCGTATAGGTTTCTTATCTATCGTATTCTAATTTACATTATCATATTATACATCAGTTATAAACCTATTTCTATGTGTTTTTTGTATTATATTTTGGGTAAATAAAGAATATTAATAATAATAACAATAACGTTTATTCTTAAAGTAAATTTTACAATTTGTTGCCTTGGCGCCAAAAACCAGTGGGTTGTCTTGGCGTTGCACATTCGTTTTATGTTTCTAAATATAACTTAAATTAATATATAATAAAAATATGTTTAATACACAATAAATAAATAAGAAAAGATATTATTATTATTACACGAATTTGAAAAATTTTATACAGCTTACTATTACGTTTATTTTGATTAATTTAGTTCTAATTAATTAAAACTCTCATAAAATGTACATCTAAACATTCGACTATTAATGTACTGAGCAATACTATATTTGACCTAAAAAGTTATCGCACCGGAACTAATCTACACAAAATTGTAAGGTAGCGTTTAAGTAATTCTTGCTTAAGAAAGGTCTTAAGTTGAACTATTAACACGGGCATTTATGTTCACAAATTCATTTACCTACGAATTTATAACACCTTTATTGTAGTCGTAAATAGGGGTCAGTGTGAGTTAAGACACTGAATTTAGCCAACTTTTCCGTAATTTTTATATTGTCTTTCTAAGAAGAGAATTGTATTGTCAATTTTAACGGTATTCGGTTTGTTAAGCCAGCATGGGGGAGGCGACTGTTGTCTGCAGATAGTTATTTATACATGGTATTCCCAGGCGATCGAATGAAGGACTGATAATAGTATTTAAGAATAGTATATAAGATCGGTAGGAAAAGGCATGTTTGTTCACTTCGTTGGTAAAACTATTACAGTTAAGACAGTGCTGTTTGTCAATAAATTCTTTTTAAAAACACCTACATACGTGTCCTTGATTTAATTGTATATAGTAGCAATTCCAACTAAACATCAGGCGGAGTGTTGCTTACCAGAATACTAATAGTAAATTGACGATTTTACTAAAACAAATAATCAGAGGCGGCTCGCCCTAAAGAGCGCTGGTGCAGTGCACTCCCACGAAAATTACAGAACTTATATTACAGCGGCGTAGATATAGGTAATATAATAAACTATTGTATAGGCATAGTAGAATAGAATGAATGTAATGTAAGGATAGTATGTATTATGAAGAAATATAGATTACTTCTGTAATTTTCGTGGGAGTACACTGCACCAGCGCTCTTTAGGACGAGCCGCCTCTGCAAATAATTACTTACATTATTCATAAATGAATTGAACACTAAGAGAAAAAAGGACAAATACAGATGCCTGCAAAAATTGTTAGAGAAACATAGATAAATGTCTTGATTATGAATTTAATTCTAGTCTACAAATCTATTGAAAAATGCAAAATGTGTTTTATAATGAAGTAAATTTAATCCCAATCTGTATTCACCTTAAGTAGTGCAAAAGCCTTATTAAATTTAATAGAGGGTACATTCTCGTATAGTTAGTTAAACATGTTAATGTATGCAGTGTCACGGCTCTGGCTTACTTCAGGGGATGTTTTGCTACTTAACTTCATAATCTGAAGATATTATTGATACATATCGTATGCCTAGATAACAGGGGCGAAGTTATTTCACTCAAATTATTTAAATTTTAAAACAAAAGAGTGTTTGTTCATGAGAATTAAAAAAATTTTAAAATACAAAGTTGTATAAGTTATCCCCACCACCAAACTGCGGGTTACTCCCATGCGGGGCGTCGCTTCAACCGCGGTAACTTCTGAATACTTTTAATTTCTCCTCCTCATTCGTTACATTATGATCATAAATATCTATCTAAGAGTCTTCGTATACACAAGTAAAAGATCACGAACATTTTAACGGAAGGAAACTTTTTATATGAAAACTTGTTCGAAGCTCTTGATGGAAAATAATAGCGTGAGATGTTAAAATAGCAACTTTCTACTTTCTCGAGGCATACATCTTGTTAGATATGAAAAGTGCAAAGTTACTGCATTGTTATTTTCCTACTGTAACATAACGTTATGCGACGTAAGCTTCCATGCGGCTGTCTTACTTTACATTTAAAAGGTTAGATAGGCGAAATTTTCAATATATAGTATTTATCCATTTATTAAGCCTTCTTACGAAATAATATAACTACAATATATTGTATTAAGGAACTCGATTATTAGAAACTAAATGAAATTTTAATTATAGAATAGGACAATGCTCAAATTAATTGAATACAATGTTAGTTTTAAAAATTAAAGAAAATAACAATTGTATATCGCCTTACAAAATATATATTTTAAGATAATTTTCGAATTTAATGTTACATTAAATTCTAAGCGTTTGTATTCTCTTTCCTAAACGACCACGTATATATAGACTGAGTCGTTAAAAATATATCAATCTATAAATGCTCTATCTTCTTTAATAATTCTATTCTATTCTTCACATCATCCATAGGTTCTTATTGGAACACTTGGACTTATGAAAATACAATAATATGCAGCAACTGTAATGACGCTTTATTCATTTTAGCAATAAATATTATAATAATATTAACTACTAGATTTCATCAGTTTTCACAGATTGTCATTTGCAGTTACATTGATAGTGTAAAATGGTTTGTTAACTAATATTTGTATCATTCAACACTTTTATATTAAATATATTTGATGTATATATGTTTGATGCTTCGAATAATTAACTTAGGATCCATATACTTTTTTTAAATTCTATTCCCGTATTAATTAATTATAATTGACTAAATAATAAAGTGAACCATTCTAAAAAGTACCAAACAAACATGAATTAGTAGGATTTCTATACAATGTCTGTATGCGTACAAGTGACCCTCATCCAGTTCATCCGACACGCTGTCCACTACTGTTAATATCTCGTGTCACTTCTAAGCATCCTTTTCATTCAAAAACGTTAGGTAAGAGAACAAATGTTATAGTAAAATTAATGATTTATTCCTGGAATTATAATTTAGTCCGATTTTGTTAATATTATGGAATATTTTATTATTATCCTTAAAAACAAATGAATTAACCAACTTAAATTAATTTAAATAATCTTACCCTACAAAAATTGATTTTCAGAACTCTAAACGACGCTTTATAGACGCACAATTATTTACCTTTATTTGATAAGGTTTTAGGTTTAGTTCTAATCTTTACATAGAGCAAATATCATTAGTAATTTTCTACGTAGTTTATTATTTGTAAAAGAAACGGAAATAGAAAACACTCAATTTGCTATAAAATTTCGCTCAGAAAGTTTCAAGGCTCATTTAAATTCATAAATTAGAAGTTAATTAAAGTAAAAAAAAAAGTAATAAAACTCATTTGAAAATACCAGGGTAACATTAAATTGAGGAAGTAAATTGTGACATTTCGTTCAGACGTCCGCCATTATTTAGCGAAGTGCACTGCGTCCGCGACCCTTGTCCGTCCTCCTGTCAACGTTCACTTTTCACTAGGTTCCCTACATTTAAATTTAATTTAGTTTGTAACTTTAGTAGAAAATATTTTTAAAAAACTACTTTTTATAGTCCGTCAGGTTACATAAGAAGAAATAATTGGACATAATTAACTCATACATTATAATAATTCAAGAAGATTAATAATGTAATTTCAATTAATAAACTAAATCGTCACTACCCAATAATACAAAGATTTAAATGCAATATCGAAATAAATATAGCTAATTATAATTGTGAAATATAATATTGTAAACAAATCAAATTATGAAAATTTCAGCTGTCAAATTTCCACCAATCACAGAGTCCTCCAGTGATCGGTGTTTAGTGAGATACTAGTATAACTAAATATCATTGCAAACAATCGTGTAGTAATCGAACTATTGGCTACTTTTTTATTGTGTATGTGTGTTATAAAAATAATCCATACAAGCAAAAGAGGTTTTCTCTTCCTCCATCCAATTTGGTCGTGTGGAAACTCTAACTTACAAACGAATGTTTGTTTACAAAAATATTAAAATCTCTGATATAAACTATACAATAATCTCCAATACAAATTAATCCGTTAAGTCTGCAACAAAGCATACGGCCATAAAGCATTTTCATTAAATTCAAAGTGGATCTGTTAGAGATTTATAACCTAAATAAACATTGCTTTCCAATTTATTTCCTTTTTTTTTGAGAGTATGATTAAAAAAGATAGTTGTTAACCTTTATATTCATTCTGTATATATAAAAATAATTTAATATAACAATCTGGAAGGTTAAAATAACAATATAATTTAGTAGGAACCCATTGTTTAAATATATGAAAACAAAGGAATACAATTAAAAAATGAGCTATATATACACTTACTATGGAGTAAGTTAAACAATGACAAAGGTCACTACTGCCTACACGAATTTTTATCTAAATAAATAAAACGTTTATTCTCAAAATTACTTCATTCGCCACTAAAACTATTGTTGATTGGTTTTCGCACTGCACTTTCGGTTTATACTTCTTAACATATATAACAACTATCTTTTAGCTCCGCTCGCATTTAAGTCACTAAATAAGTATCAGAAATCATACTAACTATAGTCAATTGGAAACTATAGTAAAAATATCCTACGTTACTTCTAGTATCTCCAAAAATATGTGTACAAAGTTTAATGATGATGATGAGTAGTTGTTGCGTGAAAACGTAACAAACAAACTCACATTTATAATATTAGTATGGATTAGTAATAGCTGTACATATATATATATATATATATATATATATATGTATGTATGTATAATAATAATATACATAAACTAAATGTTAATTCATCAATAAACAAAATAAACCGAATTTCTAGAAATTAAGAACATTGTCTTTGATATAAATATGACTTTGAGAGTGATTTTGTATGTACCTATCGTTTAGAGATACCCATTACAAAGGGATGAGGTATAATATAGAGGCAAATTTAAGGGCGAAGTCACGACTTTTAACTAAAATTTAGAGAACATTTGTCCGTGTGTTATTATGCTGTAGTAATTTAATGCTTGGTTTTTATACTTTTCTAAAATATCTTCTCCCTTAGTCCCCCTGCAAAACTGTCATGATATTAGCTGCAAAGTATTCGAATTCAAATCAAGTTAATAACAAGCATGATAACTTAAAGATAAATACTTAACAGATTTAGTTGTTATTGTGCATAGTTTGTTTGTGTAGATTCTTCGTTGTTGTATTAAGTATCTCAGACACCACTGAGAAAATGTAATATTTTTTTCATGCTAAAATGTTCACTCTGACTACTTAATAGGACCAGGCGGTTTGTTTGGTTTAATTCAAAGAAAATATAAATAAAGAATTGAAACCGCGTTATAACATAAAAAGATAGATCAACAGCAATACGCAATAAGAGCTTTGAAGCTCCAAATTGCCTTTCCATTATGATTACATTTTCGGTTATGGACATTATCAATTTCCATAATTACCTTAACTTTTCCAACATAATTACTCGCCTCCAGATATAAAAGTGGGCAGGTGTTCTACAAGTATTATTTCCGCCTGCGATTTTTTATAAATGTATATATTTAAATGTTTAAAGAAACAGTTTTAGTCATTTCAATATTTATGTTTATTATTTTCAGTTCAGTTTTTTTTATTAATAGCCCAGCATATGAACACACTCCGCCTGATGTTAAGCTAGAGTACGGTCAACACAACTGTTACCACAAACAGATGTCCGCGCGCAACAGTCGACTCCACTATGCCGGCTCAAGGAGACGAATGTGCTCTGTCCAAACTAACAGGGCACACTCCTCTCGTTATCCCGGCTACTTCCAGGCTGATCCCGAAACGCGACTAGGTCACTTCACGGGTGTTCCGCTTGAAAGTGGTGGTACTTTCCCAGGAAGGCATACTAGGCTAATACCATCAGTCTGCCAACCACTCTGAGTTCCAGCTTGGAAAAAAGTATATCAATAGTGTGATAGAAAGGTAACATTTCTTTGTAGTGTTTATTAACATAATATAAATGTAGATAATTATTGTTTTTAAAATTGTTAGTTTTTTCTTTTGGTTTTGAGGGGTAATATTTTTATGGTGAACTTGTTAATATACCCATAATTTGGGGTCAGGGCATTTATTTTAATAATATAATTATTATACTAATAATATTAATATTAATTGTCAATATTCAATATATGGTGTTTTAAAAAATGGTTTTCAGAAATTAACTTCAAAAATTTTTATTATGTATAAACTAAAACTTTTCATTAATTTTTCTAGTTCTTCTAGCAAAACTTATGCTATAATTTTTAAAACTTCTAACTGATTTTGCGCGTTAAATTTTAACCAAGAAGTTACAATTTAAATATTTAATTTAAAATTTTGAAAAAGAGAGTTTTCTTTTTAATTATTTTTATTTTCTGCCCGTTGATCTTTAGGACGAGACCTGTATTTAAAAAAAATAGTGCAGTAAAAGAAAAATTTAAGATCAAATGTAAAAATATAAATAACCTCTTTCCGCGTATTTTTACATTTTTAAATTAAAAAAGAAAACAAATGCAGATAAACAAAAAAAATACAAACTAAAACATATACATATAATAATATACGATAAAGTTTTATGTAAAAGATACTTTGCAAAATAATGGACGAAAAATACCAGGAGAGCAGAATGGCGCAGGAAGTGTAGCCACATCTGTCTTGACATTTGCATCATAAAGTGGAAGCGTACTCCGGGGAGCAGCTAACTATTTCTTAGGGAGAATAGTTTGAGAAAATACTGCCTTTGTCCTTTACTTACAATATTGAGAACTTTGTTTACGTAAAGCACATTTTATGTATTTAATAAATAATCAAATTAAGAATTGTATCTTATAATATCACATTGTACAGACATTATACATATGATTAGGTCTTAGGATAATAAAGATTTTTGATTTTACTTTTTAATCAGAACAACACGCATATCAATTGAAATAAAGCCACTCGTGTTCATTCATAAGAGCATGGTTTAACTAGCTTTTTAAAAAACTAGCTGTTGCCAGCGACTTCGTTCGCGTACTAACGAAGATATAAAGTACTATGAAGTTTAAATTTTAACATGAAAGTAGTTATTGTAACATAACTGTAATAGTTACATAATTAGACATATGGCATCGCAAACTTTTTTGTAGATATTGATGTCCTCTATAAAACTGTAGTACATCACTTTGCTCTATTGTCAATAATTTCCGCAGCGTACGCAATATAATGATTTTTTTTTCACATTTCAGTTATATTATTGAAATTTTCATCCGGGTTTTTGAAAATATTCTATAGCCTATGTTCATCAGGGATAATGTAGGATTCTAATGGTGAAAGAATTTTTCCAATCGGTATAGTAGTTTCGGAGCCTATTCAATACAAATGTTTCCTCTTTATTATATTAGTATAGAAGAGCTTTAATATCACGATTATTTTAATTAATTCAACGCAACCTTTTGAGAAGATTTTTTTATATCAGCGCGTCATATAGCCTAACTCCGCCTGATGATAAGTTAGAATGCCACAAATTGGACAAATAAAATAAACACGATCAAGCTCCATTAAGTATTTTTTAATTACTATAGTTTAATATTGGCTTTTTATTTCTTAAAAGCCGGGAGTCGAAGTTAAGTCGTTTGACGTAACGGAATAGCGCGTAACCACTTAGAAATTAAAAAGTTGTAGCAAAAATATATAAAATAAATTAATACTAATAATTGATTAATACGCCAGAGTGGGTGGTGGTGTAAAACAAATTAAAAACTCTTCAATCTGCTTATTATTTTATTAATTAATTAAATTGGATATATTACAATGAGAAATATGGATCGGACTTCTTAAACTAAAATGTTAAAGTTTCTTTAAAAAACAGTTGACAATGACAGATCAGTTTGACAGCTAAAATTAGGCACAAACACTGAATTTGTGGGTTATTATATACTTACATGTTTCATAATTAAAATTAAAAATACACAGATTTCAAATAACAAAATCGTTCAAAGTCAAGTGTGTCACCAATTTCAATATTTTTTAGAAAAGCCGTTTTTACTAATTTCATTTTTATCGGGACATCATGCCAGTCATTTATCAAAAGTCAAAAGAAACTTCGCCGTGTTAATGTTCGTCCGTGAAGGATCATTTTTTAACGCTTCGTCCATTGGACGATCGTGTCGGATGGAGTCATAATTTGTTCCGGTTTAAAATCGTTAATTTAAAATTGGAACGAGATACATTTAACAATAATATTTGGCCTATAACATTTTTATATATATATTTTTATTTTTTTATTTATTTACTTTTAGCAAATGGGCTCCAATAGAGCGCTTTTACTCGTCAATACATATACAAATATAAATGAAATAAATTTATTAATTCAATAATTATCAATTTGATTTAGCTGCTGTATACTGGCATTGTCCACTTACATACTAATGTTATAATAATCATATAATAAATCTACTATGATGTAGAAGAATAGCTGCTGTATAGGGGCATTGTCATTTATATATTCATGTCATCCTATATATTATATACCTAAGGGTAAACATAAAATGCCATAGATTATGTCCAAGCTTTTTTATCAGTAAGATATTCATCTAACGTGTATAATCATGTTCATATTGCAATTGTTCTTTTTTTTAAAAAATTTTTTAATTTAAAATTTTAATTTATTTGTATATCTTGGAAGTAGCCAGGTATAACGAGAAAAGTTTGCCTTTTCAACCTAGACATGCCTCTCCAAGGCGGCATAGAAAATGCGACTTTCACATATAGACATTGCTCTGTGTAGGATTCAGGAACAAATTCTGGTTTATATTTCTATCAAATATAATTCTTTAAAAAATCGATTAGTACTATATCTATACTGTAAACTACAGTTTAAACAATAAGCAAGTATGACCTAAAAAGGGAAACAAGGAGAAGCACTTTTAAAACGCGTGTACAAAGAGGGCACGTTTCAGTCGCACGTAATAATCACATTTCTTCAGAGAAAGGGACCTTTTTGAGTTTGGACAAAACGTCTGTAAGTACATTTGAGAAGGCCACTTGGACCCTTGGCGATGTCACAAAACGTTCATGAAAACAACACACGTGCTGGCTGGAACTGGATTTAAAAACAAAACAGGTCCAACTTTGTTCAAATCCAAATTCAAATATCTTTATTGCATGTCACAATTATAATTAAGATGTCAGTACAGTTTAATGTCGATTTGACACCCGGTCAAAGCACAGTCATATAATAATACATTAATAATAATAATAAACAATTTCAATTAATAAACTAAATTTCATTTACTGTTTCGAATCATTGAGCTATTCGTCAATTGAATGAAAGCATTTTAAAATCAAATATGTTTTTATTGTTGAACTTTTTATCTAAGAAATAATTATAAATTTCAACTGTATTTTTTATGAACTATGTACATTTAGTCACAGTCGTCCTGTTAATAATGATAAAATGTCTTATGTTAGAACGTAAACTATAAAAATATAACTTATAGTAAAAAAAGAAATATTATTTTAAAATAAACCACGTATGTATTTGAAAATATATATACCTAATACAGATTTTAATTTTCATATACCTAGTATAGCTCGATATTTATTGTACAGAAGATATATGAAAACTTATCTGATATTTTACTCAGTATTTTACTATTACTTAATTTAATTTTAATATTTGTCTGTAGTTTTTTTTTTTGTTTTTCAAAATTTAATTCAATGATCCCGCTAACTCGACGTGTAGAACCCGTGCGGCAACATAGTAGAAATATAGTAGCTCCGAATTGGCTCCAATTCAATTACTTATTGGCTTTCACAGTGTTTGAAAAGTGTTAGTTTAGGACATTTTATTTACTAAATGTAACTAAATTTTTGATATCAGTAACCTTAACAGCTAATACTCTTTTAGTTGTAATGTTAAAATTCAAAGTTATTTTAATAATAAAAGTATAAACCGTTCTATATTTTACGACATTAAGACGCGGAAAATCAAAGTTTGCAAACACTCCATCCCATTACACAAGCTCCGATTCCGACTTCCCAAATCTTAACGTCTCGCGTCGCCTTCCATAACTACTAACTTCATTGTCGTAGTAGTATCACAATGTTATTGAATAATTATTCAGGACAAATGCCTTTATTACAATTTATATTCTGACTAGTTATTTTTTGATAGGCTATGATCCTGGTGCGTACATCTTTTAATTTCAATCCCATATATTAAATACACAAAAGAATACACAAAGTCCAATAAAAATAGTAGAAAAGCTATAAAATAAAATATAAAATAAATTAATTAAATTATTTTGTAAAAAAATTTGTTCTTAAAAATAGCAAGGGCCCCTGTACTAGGTTCGAAAACCTGTGCTACTGGCTACCCCAGTTACCGAACTAGATGTATGAGATAGAAAGAAAATTTATAAACAAAACTATTAGAATATAAAGAACTATCAGAATATATACACTTATCAAAACATATCTAAGTCTAATCTAATCTATGCCAACTATATATTTCTATCACGATAGCGAATAAATAAATATCATTTATTACAATTTATAATCTCACATATCAATATTACCAACACAATGAACAAGTTATATTAATCAAAAACATAGGTAATCCAATTAAATTGTAAGTACTTAATAGAACCCATTGTCACCCTACAACGAACCACAGCGACGTTCAAGTACTTAGTGAGTTTTCTGTCTAAATATTACTAGGTTTTCATAGATAATGCCTTGTTCCTTCTTATGTCGACTAAATTTTAATGTGAATTACCTTTGCGTTCATTTACGATTAAGGGCTTTTGAACAAGAATCTAATTGGCTTTACTGCTAATAATAATCATATTTTATTGTACAAAAATCTTATTTAGGCTATTGACATTATGAACCAGATAACCTTTGTACTTACATTGTAAGTGAAGATATATAGGTTATAAATAAAAATAATATTCCTAAATAACTATGTAGGTACATTAATTTTTAGTAAAAATTGTTTCAATTTTCAATGACACGTAAATATAATTAATTAGACAGTATTGCAGAAAATTGTAGAATTGAAAATTTTAGAAAAAATAGATAAATAATTATGAAATTGTATATTTGTAAGGTGTTTATTTAATTATTAGTAGTAATCATCAAAATCCAACTAATTAATGTTGTAGACTAGCCGGGCAATATGAAAGAGATGGAATTTTTGCAATTTAGGTAAGAGAAAACGAAATAAAAGATTTTAGAGAAAACCTTTGATATTGAACTAGTTTTGTAGCAAATTAAGAAGAGAGTATTTTGATCGTTGTACTAGGAGTAGCGGTTGGAAGCGAAGAGCAGGGAGGGAGAAGAAGACGCTTGATAAATGCAAAAAATAAACTTTTTCTTACTAGAATTTAATGCCCAAACTAATTAGTATTACTCTTCCCCGAGAAGTATATTTTCTTTGTACTCACAGACACTTAAATCAAACCGCTGTCTTCTACACACACATGCAGCTACGGATGTAAGAGACATTTATAACGTAAATCACATATCAGAATCTAATGCGACTTATAATTTTTTTCTGAGTTAAAATTCAGCTTTTTTTATTATTATTATTTTATGTATAGGCTATGATTGACGAGTTTCTTGTGGTATTCTTCTCGCCATACGCCAGTCACGGTAGAGTCTAACGATGAGCAAGTGCACGCCTTTAGTGCCTATGCTAATAAACGATTGTCATTTCATTTCAATTGTTGAAATATAAAGATTTTTATATTTCTCAATTACGATACAACACGATAATGTGTTCAACCTCTCTTGCAGTTAATTATATAATAATATCCAATTGAATATCTCTAATAGTATTGATTACTCTAAGGTCAAGTAAATTTCAATAATACGTAATAAAAACGCTCCTATTTTCATTTAAAAGTCAACCAAATGATAACCCATCGTTTTAAAAGTAATTTAAACAACAAACAAATGAAAATCATCGGAATTCTCTTTTCGAAATAAAAACAAAAAAAGAAAACAGTTTGTTTTTATAAAGCGTGTTTACCCGTTCATACTATCGCTAAAGTTGACGGCAAAAAAAGTTTTGTTCTAATAATTTTCAATAACAATGCCTTTGTTTATGGAATAGATTTTGCTTTTGTTTTTTATTTATTGTTTATACTTATTCGACCGTAATTTTTATAAAATGATACAGAAAAAAGTTGTTCAAATGTTTAAAAATAATGACTTTTTAATTTTTTTATATTGTCTATACTAAGCACTTAGAAACCAAAGTACATAAAACAAAGTTACATTGGTGGTTGGTATACACGCTAGCCTGCCACGTCGCTATTTGTGATTGCTAAATTATATTTACTACAAGCAGCGCTTATATCAAATGGGGGATAAAGTACGTATATATTAAATATTTTTAAAGAATAATAATAAAAATCTAACGTTTCAAATATAGGTACTAAATTTTTCTTTGGAAATGCTCATTTTTAATATGTAATTATTCCACATTAAAAAATCTAGTTAATTAAGTACGAGGAATCCATAATTGCAAGTATGTATATCATAGCAAATAATTACGGTAGACATTCGTGCGGTATAGCTGGAAGCACCCACTATGCAAACTCGCAATATATCTCGACAGCAATATCACGCGGTGTTATCTCGTGAAATATGAGAGGGAGCCAGTGAACTGTGCGGTTTTGTATTGTGCACATCACATGTTACCCTGGTACCCGTAGTTCCTTCTAATGACCTATGACATTGCTATGTACGCAACTTGCTTTGATGATTAATACGCTTTAAGATACGTTTTGGTGAATATTATTTACTATTAGCTACAACGGTTTATTATTACTCTCGATTCCAAGATCTAATTACTCTGGAATTGTGCCCCGAAGCACAACTATTCTATATTAAAGCGCTGTTTTCAGACAAGAAACGCAAGACTTATATTATATTAAAGTTTATGATGACATAAAGGAAGTGTTGGATGTCCATTTTAGAATTTGAGACGGACTAATTCACACTTAAGACACGAGTTAATTGAACCCTTATAAAAACAAATAGTTTTTACTTGGAAATTTTTTTCAACGTTTTTAATTTATATTTCGAATTCCATCATTTAATATATTTATATACATACTAGCTTTTAGCCTCGGCTTCGCCCGCATTTAAGTTATTAAATAAGTATCAGAGATCATTTAAATAGAAATGAATCAATATGATAGCTATGTTTTCTTGCTTGGCTGCGATTATTAATTTTTAAAATTACTACTTACAATGATGTCTTAAAAACTTTAAAAAAGAATTTTAATAAAAAGTATCCTATGTTACTTTTAGTACCTCCAAAAATATGTGTACAAAGTTCCATGATGATCGATTAAGTAGTTGTTGTGTGAAAACTTAACAAACAAACTCACATTCACATTAGTAGAAAAGTAAAGATATAATGACTTAACCCTAAGCTATATGTATCAAACTGTTAAAGGAATAATAATATGTTAGATTGTATTGCCTTAATGTGTGGCGTAAGTTTCTCTTTATGTACCTATTACTAATGAAGTTAGCTGCGAGTCGCATCACCGCGGTTAAGTTAGCTTTATTTGAATAACATTTCATTACATTTAATAGTTAAATTTATTCGCTTGAAAACGAAGAGACGATCATTAACCGTTTAATAAGTTATATGCCGCTTATAAGGCGTTTAAATCGTGATGGACAACATGGTATTGTGCGTATGTGTTAGGTTCTTATTAGATATTAAACGGAATTTCTGTGTTTCCAATGCAAAGATATACCTACATTTATAAAATAATATAAATATATAATACTAGCAGTAGCCCACGACTACGACTGCGTAATAATAAAGATATATTGAAGTTTTCATGCGGATTCCAAACGTTTTTGAAAATATTCTATAGCCTATGTTCATCAGGGATAATGTACGATTCTAATGGTAAAAGAATTTTTCAAATCGGTCCAGTAGTTTCGGAGCCTATTCAATACATACAAACAAACAAACAATCAAATGTTTTCTGTTTATTATATTAGTATAGACAGGTAACTCAAATTCATAAATTTCGTAGTTATTCCGTTTTCACTAGGAGCTCAGATTTATTGTCTCCCAGTGGAACTAAAACGTGACAACATAGATAGATAGACTGGTAACAGTACCAGGAGCCCATAACTCATGAAGAAGTAAAAAGATTTTGTGTGAATTTTTGATCGATTTTATGTCAGTGCATCGTTCATACGCGAACGTTCGTTCACACAATTGACTTCTATTGAATGTGCAACGAACGCGTATAACTCTTTCGCTTGGCGCAGTCACTATCACGGCTTTATTTGAATACAATTTTTTTATTTATAGCTTTATCTATTTATAGTACTTATTTTTCTTAGTACGCTATACAAGGCGTGTAACGTTAAAAATTGTTTTAAAAAAATCTGATTTGTCACATACTATAGAACAGGGCTTCTTAAACTGTGGGTCGCGACCCCTAGGGGGGTCGCGAGACTACTGAAAGAGGGTCGCAAAGATCTGATACTTTTCAATCATTATAAATAAAATTTTAAAATTAGTATACACACTACATACAAATATAAATACAAATAAAAATCATACAAAATACTATTGTACTTTTATTATAACTATTTTTTGAAAAAAGTGGCAATGCAAAACTGTTATGTAGGGCCTAAAAATTGTTACAAAAGTTTATTTTTTCTATTGAATCTATATATATAAAACTCAAAGGTGACTGACTGACTGACTGACTTAGTGATCTATCAACGCACAGCCCAAACCACTGGACGGATCGGGCTGAAATTTGGCATGCAGGTAGATGTTATGACGTAGGCATCCGCTAAGAAAGGATTTTGATCAATTCCACCCCTAAGGGGATAAAATAGGGGATGAAAGTTTGTATAAATCTTATTAGATTTATTTCATTCATTATTACGCAGACGTAGTTGCGGGCAACAGCTAGTAAATATATATATATAGTTTTATGTCATTCTATTTATTGTGTTTTATTACGACCGATATCCCGTCAACGTTTCCAATTATATATATGTGAAATGAATGGGTACGTATTCTTTAATCCTTATTTTATTTACATTGTAAAATAGTGCGATATTACATCTACATCTACTGTTAATATATATTTCATTATATGGAGGAGGGGGTCGTTTAAAATTTCCTAAGCTTGAAGGGGGTCGCCATATAAAAAAGTTTAAGAAGCCCTGCTATAGAACGTCAGAGAGTTTATTCATTACATAGAATAATATTCATAAAACCGCTTTCATATGTAGAGATCCAGTCTACGTGACGTACAAGTTTGTTGTTTACAAACAAAATTTCCTAAGCAGTTTAATATTTAAGCTATGTCCTGCCCGTTAGGGGCTATAATTTGCCAAGTTCCTCACACTGGGAAACCACCGAATATTTAAACACAATGAACTGCGCTCGTCTTCCGACTAATCTCCGGCAATTGTACATGAAGTTTATTGGACTTGTTTATTAGTAATGCAATTCCACTATGCAATTTATATTTAATCGTCTTATGAATGTGTTATGAAAAATCATGCACAATAATATAATAATATATTTCTTATTTATTTTTATCTTCTTATTTGTTTTAGATCTTTACATTATTTTGTGTATGTATGTAAGTGTGATGTAGTTCTTTTTATTATTTTTTTTCTGGTTTATTCTGCTATTTTTGATCCGCACCTGTTCCTTCCTAAAGGTTAACTGGTAGTCGATGTCCAAGGACATTAAGTTCGCCTTTTTTATGCAAGTGCTAAAACGTTATAAATAAAGAACCGAAAACGTATCCTTGCGGTTCATCTTCCTTCGCGATTATATCATTAGTAATACTTTAAACAATTTTGTTACTAGTAGCAGTTGACATTTGGATGGTCATCAATCTCCGACCACATTACTTTCGAGTTTGTTAGAGCTAAGTGTTTCCCACTGCATTATTTCTCGATCGTCAGCACGTACCAGCACGGCATGAATATCGAACGCTTTACTCCAGTGGTGTACAAACTTTTATCACAAAATACGTTTTAATAAGAATTTATACGAAACATTACTCACGGTTTGTATTAAGCATTGGTTAGCGTAATATTATTTCGTGAATGTACATATAGGTACATATAGATTGTATTGTTCTTGCCCTATTACCCATACAGCCTGTCCTAAGAGCAGCCTGTCCTGGATTGGGGTCGGCGTGTGTGTGGTCACTATGTATGTCACATCTAATTTAAAAGACTTTTTTATTATTATTATTAATTACTTTAATGTTGCCATTGTAAGATACCAAAAAATATCCCGGACAAGAATGAGCCGCAAAAAGTATTTTAAATTAGTTATTTAATGTTTAGGGGTATTTAAAACAACAGTAATACATTTTAAAAGCTCAGTTTGAGCAAAATTTCTTCCGGTATTTTATAAAAATAAAACACTAAAACTCTGACGTGAACAAGCTAAAGTTATTAAGTTGTCATGTCTTCATAAAGTTTTAGAACCACTGGTCTGGGATAATCAAAAACGAATTCGTATTTTTCTCTCACAACGAGCAGAAAATTGGTGCGTCGTTGTAACATTCGGTTTTGAATTTACCACTACTTTTATAGCAGTACGCAATGTTGTTTTAAAATTTATACTCTAAAATCAATTAATCAATTGTATCAATCGATTGCAGACAATTGAATATATCTTAATTGAATTATGTATCAATCAACAACTGCGGTGAATTGTCTCCGATACCTTTTACCGTCTGTCCATTTTGAGGAGCGAGTGAGATCGTCTGTGATTGGTCAGCAATAAGATGCTTAAAATACCTTTTCTCCTGTCTGTATACCTATAATTCGTAAAATATCTTTAGACCTTAGATACATAATTATGTTGTGATTTTGAAGTATAGTTTTTATTACTCAGTATTCCTTCTACATCTAGAAATGGAATAGACGTTCGATAAAAGCAAACGTATTTTTAGATTTAGTTTATTATCTAGTTGACCCATACAAAAGACTGTCTCTTAAAACGCCTCCCTATATGAGAACTAACGGTGTAAGCGTGACTGCGAGCAACACGGATGTTCTAAAATTATATTGCCAGTTTAAAAATGCATCTATATTGTCTTTTATCGCCAATATTCATAGTGGAACGTTTCATTCATTTTTTTTGTTACGTGGGGAAATCCATTATTAATAACCTATACTATAGCAAGTTCCAGATGTTTCCACGCCTTCTAATCATCATATAACGTCACATTTTGCGTAGTGATTTTGGTTTCGGTTTTCAATTGTAACAAGAAGTTGTAATTAAAAAATATATTAAAAATTAAGCACTATGTACATAAAAAATATTATAATAAAATGTATGTTTATATTTATATTAAGGATAATTATATAATTATAATTATAATATGTATTTATTTTGGATTTACAGATATATGTTTGAATGATAGATTTTTATACCACATCCATTGTAAAATTCCTAAACTATGTAGAAAAGGGAAAGATAGTAAGCTAACCCAGTTGATCCTTCTCCTTTATAGAGGCTAGCAAACAATCCTCTTTACAGTATTTGTAGTATAAAACAAGTGAGCTTGCAAATGAATATGTCGTAAAAACATATACTCTAAAAGTATTTGATAACGTCAAGACACAAAAAAAAGTAATACAAGATTTAAATCTACATATTCAGAGGTAAAAATTTACCTATTTCAAAGGAAGAAACCTTCCTTTTGGAGAAGTTAAATGGAATTTCTTCAAAGTTTACGCGGCGAGTTTGTCTTCTGTATTATACTACTAATTTACATATGTATTAGGCATCTGTTTCGGTAGTCTATTAGCGGGACTAACTTTTCAGTGTACATTCGTATGAATATAGTTACTTTTTAAATTTGTTAGGTTGATGCAATGAGACAATAGTTCACAATTCAGGTTGACAAAACAAATTCCTTATTATCTTATAATGCGCTTTTTATAGAAGAAAACAACATGCATTAAATTAAGTGAGCTTTTAGTGGTTCTGCCAATCGCCCAAAGATGGCGCTATCAAATATTAAACACACATTAACATGTATGTTTATTCGTCAACCCCTAACACATGTTTATGAAAAAAATTATGATACTTCAACAGATTTCTGTTTTAATTTTGTAAGTAAAAAATTGTTGGCTTTAAGCAAGCGTTTAAAGGTAGTTAATTTAGCCAACGTAGCAGGATAACATAAAATGTTGGCGGCTCACAAAGTTATGCGAGTGCTTTATACAAGCATTCGGGAGTTACAGGGATGCAATACCAACCATCCTACGCCGGCATAGCTGGTCCACATAATTTACTATCTACATAATAATAAGTATATAAATAGTACCTACTTTTTAAAAATAATATCGTATTGTATGAACCAAAAGTACCATATACCAAAAGTATTTCTTTTTCGGGAATGTTAATTTGTGATTGAAAAAAAAAATTATATTCGATCTCCCTAAAACGTTTTTTTTTCTTCTCATTTTTAATTATAAAACACAATCTAATTCATGTTAAAAATTCATGTCAAACCGAACAGAAAATCACCAAGAATAGACTTCCTAATGACCAAGGCCCCTTGTCGTTAATTTAACGAAAATTATCTCGGTCGACAATGTACACACGGCTTAATGTCACATGTAACCAACTTTCCCAGAATTGATCATCAATGTCAAGCCTAAATGAAAAGTTTTACATGTCCATCCCTGAAAGCTACCTGAAAATTAATTATGAGATTTTAAATATAACCACCTGAAATTATGTTAGTACAACCTCTTGTTAAATTAGATAATTTCATTACTTTTGCTTATTGAAGACGATTTATCTCATGATTAGATAATTAAATGGAATTCGGTGACATGAAAAAGATCATTGTCGAAATATTTATTGTTATATAATAAATAAAAATCAACAATAAACAAGACAAAAATAAAGTAACAAGAATAAAGATGCTCAAAGAAAACTGTAAGCGTAAAAGATTACACAGCTCTTAGTAAAGTTTTCATGGAGTTTTCAGCAATTTTCAATATAATGACGCCGGCTAAAGTTTCAGCGAGCGACAACTTATCACGGCTGTAAGTTAAAACAGTTTCAGTTGAGTTTGAGTGTTGCTATTTTGTGCCACCTAATTACTAAGTCAAGAAGATATAGTGGCGTAATCAAGTGTTAAAGGGATGAGCAGAGACAATAATATATTATACTAGCTTTTGCCAGCGGCTTCGCTCGCGTTAAGAAGTATTATTATTAATTAGGTTTAGTTTGTGTGGCTTTACTTTTGTTTAACGTGTGTTAAGTAGTTATCACCATTCCTGTCGTGGGTCATAATTGAAAACTTGCTTCATTTATTAACCACATATCTGTCAATTTTTAATTTCAGTTCAATCAGACGAAAATCTAATAAGATTTATACAAACTTTTATCCCCTTGGGGGTAGAATTGATCAAAATCCTTTCTTAGCGGATGCCTACGTCATAACATCTACCTGCATGCCAAATTTCAGCCCGATCCGTCCAGTGGTTTGGGCTGTGCGTTGATAGATCACTAAGTCAGTCACCTTTGAGTTTTATATATACAGGGTGTCCCAAAACTCAACGATAAGCCGGCACCAGTGGGTGGACCCGCTCTTCACTGCTCGAGGAAAAATAAGAAAAAAAATATATCTCAATTTTTTTTGAAAATATTAAGTAAATTTTGAAATCCTTCGAAAATTGACACCCTATATGATATTTTCAAGTGCCACGACCACAAATTTACAAATATTTCAGATTTTTTTTTTGTATCGGCAACCTAAGTAGTACTGCTATCCATTATAACCCTTACAAATTTCAGAATGCCTGTAGTTTTTACACAAAAATAAATTAAATTTCTTTTTTTCCCTAAAATTTTGAAAGATTTTTACCTTCGGTCCACTTAAGTCATCGTGGTGTAAAAAAAAAGTATGGACACTACTATGGCAAGTTTTTTCAAAAGTTGACGCAACTAACCAAGATTCCTAAATGGTATAATACTCTAGGAAAACTAATCACAAAAAAAAATATGCCTGTCATTTCTAAACAAGAATCAATTTTGAAATCCTTCGAAAATTGACACCCTATATGATATTTTCAAGTTCCACGACCACAAATTTACAAATATTTCAGATTTTTTTTTTAACCCTTACAAATTTCAGTATCGGCAACCTAAGTAGTACTGCTATCCATTATAACCCTTACAAATTTCAGAATGAGGGTAGGAATCAAAAGGAAGGGATGATACCAAGCCATAACATTTCCCCCCACTTGAAATCAGCTAGGGATTTCACAAGTTATACCGAAGCTACTAAACTTACTACTAACTAAATATGATTAAACTAAACTAGAAATCCTTAAATGCTAAGAAACAAAATATGAATTAAGAACTAAGTTTAAGTATAAATAAAAGAAGATCCTATGTGGACAGACTTTCCTAGAAGGTCCAGTAAAAGTGCCCTTCGCAGTGCGTATCGTTACTACGCGACCTAATCTCCACTCTGCAGCGGATAAGTTTGCATTTATCAATCGTCCCCCCACTCGCAAGAGACTGGACGGATCAATAAATGGAGAAAGTTTTTGAATTGATCGATTGCAAGGTCGATTTGATTTGAGACAATTAAATTCATCAGTGAAATAATTATCCTGTGCAGATTTAATTATTTTACAAAGAGCTGTAGATATTTCTGTCACTGTTAAGGGACCGTACGAACGAGCTTCAGGTGTCAGCTTACAATTTCGAATAAACCTAATACAATTTGCTATCGTGCGTTGCATTCGCGTGAATGATGAAAAGCGAGTGAGAAGTGTGTGGACTGAGTTTTCTTCTTTCTCTTCGTTACTGTGAGAGACAAACGATGAGGACTTCAGTTCAACGTGCACATTCTGTGGCTCCGGTTCTCTGCTCATCGGCCAGCGTGCCGATTCGCAGGTGAGCCAGTCGGGGCCCGACCACCAACGCTTGCAGGCAGCGAGCTCAGAACAGCTCAGACCGCGACTGCAATAATCGGCAGGGTTCTCGACTGTTGATACATGCTTCCATTTCGATGCGGGAACAGCATCCGTAGCTTGGACGACGCGATGTGCCACAAATGTTTTAAGTTTGTGCGGTTCCGTATTAAGCCAGGACAGAACGGTACTGCTATCAGTAAAAGCGATTTGATCGGTTATGTTGATTTTATCCTTTAGCAAAGTAAATATGTGCAAGTACTCGCGAGAGCAAGGTGGCGCCACACAGTTCTAGTCGATTCACCGTAAGTGGTTTCAATGGAGCTACTTTAGACTTTGCTATAAGAAGGTGGAGAGTTACGGAACTGGTTGATACCGCACGTAGGTAAACACAGCACCCGTACGCCTTCGTGGAACCGTCGCAAAAACCAATCAGTTGAAAAGTAGTGGCTTCAGGCGGCACTACTAAACGTGGAAATTTAATAAGATGTAAATTGTTTAGCTCGGAAACAAATTCATGCCAAATTCTCGCTAAATCATACGGAACAGATTCGTCCCAGGTAAGTTTCAGACGCCAAAGATCTTGAAGGAGCAATTTTGCTATAAGTGTTACTGGAGTTAGCCATCCTAGCGGGTCAAAAATGCGAGCGACGTTCGACAAGATCGAACGTTTTGTACACTCGACGCTTACTGGCGAAGCGGAGTAAGTAAAGAAGTCGCCAACAGGATCCCACTGGACTCCTAAAATCTTCAGAGTAGCCTGGTTTGTCTCTTCAGAAAATGATTTAGGAACTTGTACATGTTCAGAAGGCAAATGTTTGAGAAACGCTGGGGAGTTGCTCGTCCATTTGTGTAGTTTGAACTGAGCACATTGCAGCAACTGAGTCAACTCATCTTGCAGTTGAAGAGCCTGTTCAATAGACGGCGCCCCGGTAATGACGTCATCCATGAACACATCATGGCGTATCACTTCAGCAGCACGTGGCCAAGTGGCTCCATGATCGGCTGCTAGTTGTTGCAATGTTCGAATGGCCAGGAACGGTGAACTGCTCACACCATACGTAACGGTGCGGAGCTCGTATTCGCAGACAGAGTCGGACGGTGTGTCGCGCCAAAGAATGTGTTGCCATCGACGATCTTCCGGTCTTATCAATATCTCGCGGTACATTTTGGCGATGTCACTAGTGAAGACCACCGCGTGGAGGCGAAACTTGGTTAGAATGTCGACGATATCCGCTTGGAGTTTCGGACCAGTGTAGACCAAGTCATTGAGTGACCGACCGTTCGATGATTTGCAGCTTGCGTCAAATACAACACGTAGCTTTGTCGTAGCACTATCTGGACGAATAACACAATGATGTGGTATGAAGTACTGACCGGCTGGGGATTCTGACTTCACACGCTGCATGTGATTAAGATGCTCGTATTCTTGCATGAATGTTGCGTAATCTTGTTTCAATTGTCCGTGCTTGGTGAGACGCTTTTCTAAATTAACCAGACGAGATAGCGAGTGCTTGTATGAATCACAGCTTCCCGGTGAGTACCCATCCGAAGACGCTGTGCAGGGCTGTAGGTAAACCGGGCCCTGGTGCAACACGCTGTCCGTCGTAGATGAGATGAAATAATTCGGCACCCAATAGTAGGGCATCCAAGCCAGGGGATACAATCTAAACCTGCCAAATCAAGCTTGAGAAACACAAGGACAAAGTATAGGAAAGACGGGTGTACTCACATTCGCGTGGCCGGCAATCCAGTTCAACACAGGGTTTTATCACGTTGTCACAAGCAAGGGCGACAATACGCGTCGGCGGTGGACGGCAGACCAGTTCATCACGTTGCCACAAGCAAGGGCGACAATACGCGTCGGCGGTGGACGGCAGACCGACTGACACTAGTCATGTCATGTAGAGGGCGCTAGCGTCGCACGCTCGGTGGATGACGTAGCGGGCCCGCGAATATTTTAATGATGAGAGGAAATGAAGAGGGTAGGAATCAAAAGGAAGGGATGATACCAAGCCATAACAAGAAGAATTAAATAAAATGTTACACGCAGTAGGAATTTTAATTTGATCTTGCAAGATCAGTCATTTTGACTGGTCTGGTAAATCTAGTGTTAAAAGTGTTAACAAAGTCGCGTTTACTATTTAAACTATAGTGGCTTGTCCGGCGGAGGTGAATCTCGAACGACTTGTGAGTGACCCTCAGACAATGTCGTGGCAAGAGTTGCCATTTCCCGTGCGGGTCGTCTTGGTCGGCTGCGGGCGCCCGGACATGCCGTCTGTGTATGGCGGCGGGCAATACATTACCTGCAATTTTAAACAACCGCTCTTACAAAAGGTTTGGCTTTTACTTCCATCGCGCTAACAGCATTCAAGGTAAAGTGCTCTCTAGGAACGGAAACTACTAGAACAGCCGTAAGAGGGCGCTTGAGTCAGTACAATGTAATAATTAATTGTTGCAATTTTTTTAATTTAAAAATTTTAAGATAAATAATCTTCCTAATGATAAAATAAAGTGACCCATTTCAGAAATAGCAGTAGGCTTTTTTACATTAAATAAAAACGCCGTAAACATCAAAGGACGCTTAATAACATTTAATGAAATATTTTTAGAATGGATTCGTTTATCATTTTTCAGTTACACTAATTGCTATAAGCGGTTAATTTCCAGCTATGTTGATAATTAAAATTCAGTTTTTTTTATTATTATCATTTTATGTACAGCCTATGATTGACGAGTTTCTTGTGATATTCTTCTCGCCATACGCCTTTCCGAAGTCACGATGAGCAAGTGCACGCCTTTAGTGCCTATGCTAATTAACGATTTTCATTTCATAACGGACAAATGTAAATAATTCCTGCAATACGCGCTTTCCCGCACCCGCATGCGGTAACTAACAAATGCATTGGTTAGTGTTTTACTCTGTTACATAAAGGCCTCGAATTTGATTTGCCGTCAAAGCAAATATTCATTTATGTATAGTATACAAAACAAATCACAGCTGAAATAAAAAACAAGATGGATCACGTGTAATTAAGCTGTCACTTTATATGGAATATAAAAAAAAAACAAAATATATATATTTAGATGTGTAATGATAATGCAGATCGTAAATATAATTATTACAATGCATTGTGAACAATATAACAAGAAGAAAGAACAAGAAAGATAACACTGACAGAATAAATGTCAAAACTTAAAATCTTCTTAAATAAGCATTTTCAGTTTGTAGAGGCAACCGCAACACATAGTTTAAATGGATGAATAAATGAAGACAACAAACACCAGCCAATTACTCGACTATTCGCCGATCAAACTCCACTCCACTCCACTCTATTTCCTATTACCGTGTGTAAATAAGCAATGAACCAACCTTTCTGAAGGCAATCCGAAAGTTTTCAGACAGGAAAGCGTACAACACGGGGTTAACGCAACTGTTCATGTAAGCGAGGACATGCGACACGATCTGCGCCGTCACCGTGAAGTAATTGATGTTGTATTTGTCCAAAGCCTTCACGAGAAGAATTATCTGAAATACA
>JAPWLS010001956.1:0-72955 GCA_028551675.1 Tineola bisselliella | reverse complement strand
TGAAAACTTCTTTAGGCGCGTTGAGCGTTTTGGTAGAGGGTAAAATCCTCGGTTCGCGTCACCAACATGCTAATGATAATAGTATATCTATAGCTATGATTATGGAAGGTGTTGAGGGGGGCGAGGGGGGTGAAGGGGCGGGGGAGGAGGGGAGGGGGTGGAGATGGCGGCGGCGGCTCGCGCCGACCTTCGGTCGACGCTCGCCTTTATGATTGTCTTAGGTAGATCGCGATTTTTGGTGTGAAGGGGAGTGAGAGGAGGGGGGGCTTACATGACATTTTAATTTTTACGATATCTTGAGAACGGATGACGTCAGCGCGACCGCGTAAAGGGTTTTTCTGATCGAAATTTGGAGGCCTATTCGATTTTTATATTTAAAAAAATTTATTTTTGTTTTTTTTTTTAAATTTTTGGATAAGTATAATTTTGTGAGTTCACGTCACCAATACGTTATTGTAGCAGTACATCTGTAATTGTAAATGTGACGCGTTGTACATTAAGTATTAGAGTGTGGTTATCTACATAAGTAAAGTTAAATTGACCACGTGGGAAGTTCAACTTGTGTGTACTGGATTTTGTTTATTTAAGTGAATTTTTAATTTGACTATTATTGTAATTATTTAATTGAAGGATTACAGTTTATTTATTGACTTTAAATTCATTGACTTCAGTATAAAAGTGAGTATGAAACATATTAATATTTTTATACAGATAAATGAATAGTGAAAACAACGAATATATTTTTTAAAAATTTCATATAATTTTTGCATATAGTTTCATTTACTCTTAACTTAATAGTTCCGTTTTCACGTCTATCGGCAGTCCCACGACTGCTTATGTTTTTTTTTTAAATATTATTGTTTAATAGTTTGTTTACTCGGGCGGGCCTCTTCTGTCTGCAGTTTACATTTGACCCACGGGACATATACAGAGTAATGCGGTTGGCAGCTTAGAGCCGAAAATGGTGTATTATGTGTCCTTAGTAGAGTCCATCCCAATGGTAATATTTTTATGATTCATTATAATAATAGAAGGTAGAAAAATTAGCGTTATTTTTAATAAAAAATTCTAAAAAAGAAACTCTAAATGAATTTATTGTTAAACTGTTCCCCCCTCGACCCTCGACCCTTGATGGATAATTATGTCGGCGGCATTTGCGGAGTCAGAGCTTGCGTCGTTTGTGATACGAGCCGACTCCTTTGAGAAGTGCCTCTCCTCGGCGATCGGATTAAATCACATTTAATATGTCAGAGATTATAATTTATTAGTTCTTGTGGTCGGCGGCTTTTCTTTTAACAAAACTAATTTAGTAATATTGTTTGTTATTCAGGCAGCAGTTTGAATTGATTATTGTTATTTGCGGCGTTAAGACGTAAAATGTTTTGTTTTATAAGTGATGAAAATGCAGACGTCGCACAGTGGACTGAAATTTAATGTTTGGGAATTAGGGAAAAAACTTGCAGAAATTTACTATTTGTCACGAAGATTTTACGTTCTATAACATTTTTTTTAGAAAATCGAAAAGTTCAAGAGTTATACGGCTTCTTCAATTTTAAAATGCAAATTAAAATAAGAAAACCCTACGCCGACTCTAATTAATTTAAAAAATATATAATTAGAAAGTTATCACATTTTTTAAGATACAAATATATAAACAATCGTAAAAAGCATAAAAAAGGTAATTTAAAAAAAATAAGTCAGATGAACTGAAAACTATAGTCCCAATTAATGTACATTAAGCAGATACTAAAACATTGAAAGAAGTAATGCAATGAAGACACCGAATTTATTTAAATCGATACGCAAATATCGGGCACTTCAGGAGGCTGAAGAAGAGCGAAGAGTGTGCTCCCAATAGTTTCTCAATTCACCAGCAGTACCAGTGAAAGCCGCCTTCTGCTCACCCCTCCTCACGTTTCTAAGCCGCATGCTGGGACTGTACCAGTGTCACGTTGCCTTTTTTATAATATGTTGTAATTTCGCTACCTTTTCATTTATCGCGTTTCAATATACCTCTTAGTATCGCGACGGGAGAGGCATCTCGAGGAAGACGTCGGAGCTATGCGTAATTCGCAGCTTCCTGTTTCTCAGATAGTACGTCACAAAGCAAACAACATCAGTGATGGAATGTGATGGCCCGGCTGTGGGCGGCGTTTCTCCGCCCATGGACTCTCAGTGGTAGGCGCCGCCCTGTTCAGTGAGCGATTGAGTGAGGGCGGCGCATTGCTGTTACGGTCGCGAGCCTACGAGCACGGGACAACTGCTCGGGTGAGTCATTCTTATTACTTAACTATTACTATAATCACTCGCATACAAAATGACGCAAACTGGTCGAAGAATATTTTTATAAAATGTCATGCAAATAGCTTTATAATTTTGGGACTACAATTATTATTATTATTAGTTATTGCACCTTCTGTGTTTTATTATATCTCGTTTCGATCAAAAATCAAAGTAATCAGTTGTACATATCACTCCACTATTATCATTAACGTGCTGTGAATGCAAACAGAGGGTGGGAGGTGGCGGGTGGCGGGTGGTGGGGGAGGCAATTGGTTACTTAATCGTTTCTGCAAAAAGTCGATAACATCTTCTTTGATCTCAATCTCTGTCGGTGACATCCTCGACATCAAAGCCTAATTCAATGTCAGTTCGTCTCCGAGTCTTCTATCTGGCTGTCGTCTCTCCATCTCGCTCTAACACGCGGCTTTCACCAAATGAATACACCTAACATCGTGTTGACAACCTAATTACTTCTGCCGAACGTCACATTGCCAAAAGTGCTTCAAGTCACTGTTTTAGCAATTCACAGCTGATGCTTCAATCTCCAATTGTCTTTAATCCGATGCCATGGTAATAGGCATATTGCGAATTACGCCTCAATTTATAATTACACCATTTGGCTATTGTTCCTTACCACAATATACAACTTATATCGTCCCGATGGCAGCGCCCTCTCAGCGACACTGTGTAACTAGCAACAGCTACATGAACGCGAGCGATCGGCACTCCGCCGACATTAACTTGTCCCAAATAATTGTAATCAAAGGAGGAATCAATTCATCATACAGGGTGTCCCGTAAGTCAAGGCCAAGGAAATACTGGTAATAGAGGGGGTAATTTCCTATACGAAACACCAAATTTTATTGTCCTAGACCGAGTAGTTTTTGAAATATGAGAATATTTATATTTTTTGAATTTCTCTGACTGCGCACACAAAATATTTTATTATTATTATTTGTTGTTGTTATTCCTACTTTTTATTGTTTAAGGGTGTTAAGAAAACATGTATCTACCTAATTAATGCATTTTTCATCAGTAATTATTGGCAACATAAAAATTACGAGCTATGACGTATGCAATTTTTTAATCACAAAATTTGCAATGATATACCTATATATTGGCATTTCTAGGAATTACCCCCTCTATTACCAGTATTTCCTTCGTCCGTGACTTACGAGACAGCCTGTATAATAAACCAGCACTTTAACTCGCTCCGGAGACGACAGTGGAAGAGAGGGAAAGCCGAGCCCATCGTAAGTACCCCTTTCTTTTCCATTCCATGACATTCCTGACACTGTCCCTCAGCCAGCATTTTATACCACACAGCTGCCACACTATTTTTCATTTATTAGGAAAACTTACAGCTAAATACGAAAAAGTTAATACATACACGTGAAAATAAAAAGCCAATGAAAATTAAAATAAACAGTGTTAAATATTGGTCTGCTATAATAGGGGAAACCAACTAGGTGCATCTGTCTAATAGCAATCTAGGTAGATTCCTTCTTACTTGCACAATACTACTAAAGAAAAGATCAATCGAGCAATGAGTGTTAAAACTCTTTGCCGACCGAACAAAGAAAGAGTTTCGTATATAGTTAGTAGCTACAATCATGCTATGGAGTGTGCAGTGGTGTCTGGTGGTTCTCGTGGGTACTCTTATATTCATAAGGCTCAACAGCTGGGCGCAGTCCACTTCTCCCCTGGCGATCATTAACCTACCTAAGGTTATATCCGCCGTATCTCTTCCGACTGACAGAGAAAGCAGATGGTGTTTAATGCAGTGATCCCTGTAAGTGGAACTGAACGTTTGTTCCCTTTTCCTGATGGAACGTATAAACCTTTTCTGGATCGCCTCAATGCGTGAGATATATTTACAATATCTGGGATTCCATACTTGCGAACAAGATGCTCAAGATGACTTCACACTAAACTACGATACAATAACTTGAGCGTTTTTACTTCTTTGAAGTGTACAGCTGATCGAAGTTATTGTGTTTATAGAAATTATCAGGCCAAATATTATATTTTACTGTAATTTACTTTTCATGAATGATTATTTGTTGAAGAAACTTCAAATGATTTCTTTTATGACATGCGACCCCCTCCCCCCTCCCCTCTCTGTCAGTCCTCCCAGCATGACACCTAATTATCATCACATTGACACGAATGGAGCCGCAGCGTGACGTCGCCGGAGAGTGTCTCCCACCAGTCACCACCAATCTTATTACGTGCACTATATTCGATAATAATGACGACCAAATCAAATCTTTACATTAATACTGAAATGGGGATTCTAGGACACGATCGTATGCAGTAGTTTTGTAACACGAAAAAGACAATGCGTGTAAGGCAAGTTGCTCTATTGAATGGAATAATGGTTGTTTGCGCCCTCCGCGTCCAGGTGTGTGTGACGCGCATTAAGCTAATTGACAAACACAAACACCCAACACCCAAACACACACACACACACACACACACACACACACAATAACATACAAAAGAAAGGAAAACACAAATAGAAATTGATATTAACAATTGCTTTTGCATTTAATTAATTACGCCGGACGAGGCGAGGCATTATTGCAGGACAAGACCAACACAAACACGGAACATGACTTTTATGTGTTTGACGTTTTGTTTCTGCTATTATATATTCGTGATGACGTCACAGGTATACTTTTAACATTGATTAATGGTTTAGTCGAAGCGGAATGTTCGGTTCAAAGATCACAAAATATGCATCTGTCATGCCTGAAGTTGTCCCTGTGGCGGACATTATCACAGAAGCTCCAAGAGTTCAAGACTACTCTTTTAATAAAAGAAAATAGTTCCGTTGATTAAAGTGGTCACAACACAAAGCAAAGTTTGGAGACTAACTTCACTCGATTTCTTTAAACGAAATGAGGGGACAACTTCACACACACACACACACACACACACACACACACACACACACACACACACACACACCTTTTTATATTTTATGTAAATCGTAAAATTGTTCTGTTTATTTAGCTAATTAACCGAATATTGAATCGAATACATTTAAAAAATATACCGAATACGAATATGTACTGGCATGTCTAGTAGTGGTATGTGTAATCATAAGATATCAGCATTAGTTGTCATTTGTGCAATTAGGACAGAGGAGTGTGGGTCACCTGTCAATCAACGCAAGGACATGACCGACTTCCTCACAAGACAAACGCGCGTTGCATTGGTTTGCGTTTGATGGTAATTACAATAATGGATAACATATTTGCATTCGTTGGCGTTTGTTGCTTAATGGCGCATGGAGCCGCGTTCACATCACACGGAAATGGCAGCTCTGTTTCTGTTCTACTCTCGCTTCATTCCAGTGCCCAGTCATTATCACCAACTAATAAGTTACATTGGATTCATTCGCAATTGTTCGTTCCCGCGCAATCAATAATCGATTTATTAATAAGCATACAGCCGAATACTATAATGAACTCGTGCTGCAGATATATATGAATGTGTGATGAAGTAAGTTGTTTGTTTTACGAAAGCGAAGCCACCAACTCGTCCGATGTAAGCATGACTCCTGACTCGGCAACATCGACCGCAGAAAGCTCAATCACCGTGACAGTGCATCGCGGGTCACCACTAGGCACTTCCCATTCGCCTGAATCTTGATGCAACATATTAATAATTGCTAATAGCTTCGGTTACATTGTTGTTGTTTGTGCGCTGAACCCCTTTGCGCCATTCCCCGGGGGCTGTTAGTCCGTCGGCGCGGCAGGCATAGCGGGGCGCGCGCTCTCCTGCTAAATATTTAAACATGCTATTATCCGATGTTATCTCCAAACAACATTTCATAAATCAAAAACACACAATTTAATACAAGTAATAGGAACTTCTCAAACGCCACTCTCCCCATCACCAATCTATATCTATACTATTATATAAAGAGGAAACATTTGATTGTTTGTATGTATTGAATAGGCTCCGAAACTACTGGACCGATTTGAAAAATTCTTTTACCATTAGAATCGTAAAAAATCCCTGATGAACATAGGCTATAGAATATTTTCAATTGTTATTTAAGATATATTTCATTTTATTTTAAGTTCACACAATTCGATGTCTATGATATTTCTTTTTTTTTTTTGTTTCATTTTAAGGCAAAGGGATCGAGCCCATACAGGCCGATATATTGTATTTCACTTTATTTTAAGTTCACACAATTCGAAGTCTGTGCCTAATTTTGGCGGGCAAATGTGCTGTCAGTTTTTCAATTGTTTTTTAAGATATATTTCATTTTATTTTAAGTTCACATTGTAATTCATACCTAATTCAATGAAAATAAAAGCGAAAGTTCTCTCGAAATCCGCTTGATATACAAAGATGAAATTTGACAGGGAGATAGTTTATAGTTAGTTGACGTCTGCAAAGAACGGATTTTGCAACAGGGCCAGATTAAGGAGTTGTAAGGGCTCTCGCAGGTTTGTATATTTTTTTGCTACAAACTAGAAATTTGACGGAGGCAGTTAGTAGATTTTGCAACAGGGGTGTGGAAGGCATTTTCTGTTGACTGAAATATGAAACATCATTAAACTTCATAGTAATTTATATCTTCATTATTACGCAGACGTAGTCGCGGGCAACTGCTAGTAATATAATAAAGAGGAAACATTTGATTGTTTGTTTGTATGTATTGAATAGGCTCAGAAACTACTGGACCGATTTGAAAAATTCTTTTACCATTAGAATCCTACATTATCCTTGATGGACATAGGCTATAGAATATTTTTAAAAACGTTTGGGATCTATATGAAAACTTCAATAATGTAACCCAAAGTTTGAAAAAAATCATTATATTGCGTACGCTGCGAAAATTATTGACAATAGAGCAAAGTGATGTACAACAGTTTTATAGAGGACATCAACATCTACAAAAAAGTCTGCGATGCCATATGTCTAACTATTACAGTTATGTCACAATAAAAATCTCGAAAACAGCTTGACGTACAAAGATGAAATTTGGCAGGGAGGTAGTTTTATAGTTAGTGGATAGCTAAGAACGGATTTTGCGACAGATGTGTGAAAGGCATTTTCTGTTGACTGAAATATGAAACATCATTAAACTTCATAGTACTTTATATCTTCATTACTACGCGAACGAAGTCGGGGGCAACAGCTAGTATTATTATAAATGCAATTTTTTATTATAATATGTGTATTCATTCTCATGTCTGTGTTTCACAACTTTGGAGAAAATGTGTGTAATTAGAGCAAAGGGGATAACAAATTCACAAAAGCCGCGTGATGTGTTGTTCGTTTGTTCCTTCATTACATTTCATTGAATGATGATGTCGGGTTGATTGTTGCTGCATTATTCTGATGCATAATTAACACACGGAGATACAGTTAAGTAATCGGATGACAGCATTCCCACGAGACAGCCCACGCCATCCCACGCCACCCCATCGCACATCGCCACTGAGCACCCTCATCCACCATTAGGGTCAATCGACACAAACAAAGGTCACTCGCAGAGCCAATATAGCCCGGTTCATTGCGGCTTACTAGTGCCATTAATATTCCAAACGATGCCACTCATTGCCAATATGCCAAGTCGCACCCGCTATGCCGGCCGACTGTTTGTTTTATTAAATTTGCAATAACATCGTCTGCGGACATGTTTGCTCTCAAACAGAGCACACTTCCGGCACACCCCCCGCACACCCGCACACCCGCACACTGCCTCTCCGGCACAACGGGAATGTTCATTTCAATGTTTGTTTGTTTGTTTAAAGATTTAATAAAAGTGTTTGTTCTAATTGTTGTTCTCTTTTATGATTCCAAACATTAGTTTAGTGTTTTTGTTTAATATTCGGGAAAACTTTGAGATATAATTACATACTTTCACTTATTTATAATAATAGAAGTGAAGTGATGCATCACACCACATCACACCACATTACGTGGCTCAATACAATAGTAATAGTAATATTATCAGAGAGAGAGAGTACCAGTGCTGCTCCATGGCCGAATGCCACCCATCCACTCCACGAGCATACCTCTACATGTACATCTAACACGTTGCAGAATCTCTGCTTCCCTAACAACAGCATATTCCTCGAATCGTGTGGGCGTGCTCCAGTTACACCACGCCCACGTCGGCACACAGGCGTGTCTCTCATTAATAATGCGATATGGACCCGGGAGAGAGCGGGACGGCACTACAGCGCGATGCCAACGTTGAAAAGGGACGGGAGATTAATCCTTTGAGGATTAAAGACGGTGGAGTTACACATTAAAAATGAATGTTGCTTTTTTGTAACAGATACCTCTCGCAGAGTCCGTCATAGAGGCATCTCTCCTTGCTATTGTTATTTCAATTATTCAGGCGTTTGCACATTCTTTGTGGCAGACGTTAATTTGCTTTACGAGTAATGAAAACCGCACAAACTATACACTGTCTTAGATCCCCCTCAATGTAATATGAATAACTCCGGAGAAGGGCCATTGTAATCTGAACACGAAAGAAACCTGCATGTTGTCAGAACAGCCAACAGTGAAATAATATGAACGCCTGAATAGTCTTAACATATAACATAATGAGGCAAAATGGTATTTCAAAACATTTCATTTAACTGAATCCGAAGCAAACCCAACAATATGAATAGACTGCGAACGTGCTCCCAAAAAGTATTATTCAATTAAATCCATTCGTAGTACTGAAGTGAAGGTTTCTGACATGACGGTTTATATGTGTGTTAAAATTTCTTCTTGGGCTTCTTCTTCTTCTTCTTTAACAGACATCTGAAGCCATTAATAAAAGAAGAGTGTGAGAATTGACAATTACGATGGGTTGTATAACAACAAATTGAATGGATTAGGGCAGGGGTTCCCAAAGTGTGCGCCGCCGTGAGTCTATCCTCTTTCATTATCCGAAGCTACAGATATTCGCGGGTATCTTTTTTGAGAATGGTTTTGAAAATACTGAACTTGAAACTGCGCCGCAGGCTGAAAAAGATTGGGAACCTCTGGATTAGGAGTTTCGTTTCGTTGATGTACTTTCTGGATAAATTCAAGTTTTCATATTTAATAATATTATCATGAACCATGACTCGGACGTATCGCCACATAAGCAGGTAGGGGCTGTTTGAAACAAATAGGCCGATTAGTTTCGGCGATATGAAGTTGGTGGCATCACTCTATTATGGTGGGGATGTTTAAGAGATTGAAGCGAGTGTGATGACTGGCAAATGGTTGGCGGTTGGCCCTCGTGGTGGCGTGTGGTGGCAGCGGGCGTCTCATTACTGCGCCGGGCGAATGGCACCAACATGTGTCACACACGGAGAGCCCCAAATCACATTAAAGCGCACAAAGGCCGCGCGAGTGCCGCAGACAGCCGAACAGCAGCGCCCTCTCTCGCGCACAATGCGACTTACATGCGATGTCAATCATTTGTTATTGCAAACACATTCATACAACAATATTACAATAATTCCAAAGTTATTCACGAATATAAAGCACATGTTTTTAAATGATTTTAAAAACCACAATCTGACACATTACTTGACAATCTCTCTCTCTCTGATGATTCTAGATGACAACCACCAGACATAGATGACATTGTTGTCACTCACAAATGAAAACAATTCTCGTGACAGAAATTGAATATTTTAAAATGTAATGTATGTACGTCTTAGTGAAACAGGTCCCAGCAATCAGCATGCAGCCTGTTAAACATTTATTCTCCAAAGAGAGATTAATAAGACACCCCTCCCCGCTATGCCGGCTCAAATTGGCAAACAAAGAAAACACGTGAAATATACATGAGGCCGCGGAATTGATTCCTGATTCCAATTCAATTTAATTAATATGCAGAACTCGTAGTCGCGTGTAGCTGTCCCCTTCGCACGCGTGCAAGCGTCGTATGCTCTGTCTCTGTCGCGCACGCGTGTATCGAGAGAGGGTGGCATCGAACAATCGCTTTATAATATCAAGAAAAATGTAAGGAAAATATTTTTGCTTTAAACCGCGACGAGCATACGAAAGCATGAACGCAGATGCGACATGACACGAGGCCGCATTGGGACATGCTAACAATGCCTTGCTGCTAACCCCAGTCGGACGTCGTGGTGAGAGACAGCACTGAGCACAGACAGTGGATGGGACACACGGAATGGCAATCTGCTGGCAAAAAGTACATTTCCGGCGGATGCTGCGAACGGATGCGGGACAAACCGAACTCGCGCGTTAGTAGTAACACCATGACGTAGACATAGACATCATGTTTTAACAGTAGATTAGCTGTTTTCTGTTTCATTCCTAATTTTTACTATTTTTCAATGAGCGTTCAGCCACCTATTACACTATGCGAATATTATTGATAACCACTGTGTAATAAAACGCTGGAGAGAATCCCTGACCACAGTCTGTGTGATTGAGAATGACAGCTACAGGCTGAAGCCCTATTGTATTGCGTATTCTGTTAAGGCTACAGCTTTCAAGCTTTGAATTAGTGAAATATATACAATCCCGCCGTTTATATTAAATAACAATATTTACAACGTCTTTGATAAAATGAGCAGTGATTCGTCGACTGAGAAAAGTTCTCCTACCGTTACCTTTTGTTTTTTTATTGGTGATTTGCTGTTTAAATTTTACTTTCTTGGGGTTGGCAACACTGTATGGGACATTCGCATTAACAATGGTGGCGACATCTGTTGGAAGAATATGTAATATTATTCAGTGGCAATGTCTCCCGCACGAGTCCACCCCATGGCCACCGCATTGCCATCCCTCGAGCAATTTGCGACATGGAACAGTGTTTTATATACATTGCGGCGTTTTGTATTATTTGAGATTATGTGAAGTGTTCACTGATCCGTTTTTATTTTTACTTATGTCTCAGATTATCCGCAGTGAGCATTTTGAAATAATCCCAAATGGCTGCGATTCAATTTACTTATTTATTTATTTCTAAAGCCTACCTACAAAATTACATTAGAACTACATATTATAAAAAGGACTACTATTATATAAACTAAATGAAATTTTAATTATAGGATAGGACGGCATGCTCGAGGTGATAAAGGGACCGATACTATACTTCTAATAAAATTACAAAAATACATAAAAATATAAAACAAGAATCAAATAGATGTAAGGAAGAGGAGAGAAAAAAGAAGAATCACAAACAAAATTAAAATTCTGGTTAGTTAGTTAGTTGAAGATAGTTAGTATCAAGATGTTTCCTGTATTTTGGCTTGTTGTAGGAAAAAGCATTTATGTCAGTGCTTTTAAATAAGTTTATGTGTTTTAATAATTATACCAAGAATTGTTAGTTTATATAGAGCAATGTATATTATGATAATGGTAGATGTAGTGATGCAGTGAGTGAGTGAGTGAATGAGTGAGTCGAAGTAAGGATGTCAATTGCATTTGAGACGCCACAAAATTGCATTAGCGAGTGATTTCCCTCTTTAAATGACTTTGTATCTTCGCGGCTTCATTACGGCGACGGAGGAGGCCCCTCCCGCAGCTGCCTGTAGAGGGACACAGCGACGAACAAATTGGATAGACTGCAAGATTCGTTCACAGAAATATCTATTATTTGTTAATGCCTCAGGATTTTGGCCGCAAAATATACTTTTAAGTCATTCGTTGGTCATTCCTCTCTGTTGTTGCAACATACTCCCTCGGACTCCCGAACTTAGTTATTATTCTAATGTTATTAACAGAAAAAAACGACGATGTAATATGGTGCGTTTGTTACATGCAGCTGGAGGCGCACAGATGCATAGATCATAAAGCGATGCCATTGTAGTCGCAGCATGCATCACCCTCCATCGCCGGCCTGGACCCTCCACTACGAGCACAGGTGCGAGCAATGCCAGCAATGGTAAGTGAACGCGCCTGGACATGCAGTAAGGGGGCTCATGTTGCAGAGAGCAGGAGCACCACGAGCAGCCAGCACACCCGCACCTCTACAGACATGCGATCCAGCAATTGGCTGCGAGGTATGGCAACAGTCGGTTGCATTGAACGCACAGCACTTGGTGATTGCTTGTCCTTCCGCAGATGCACGAAGCCGCCAGCCGACTACGAGCTGTCTCCGCACCTCACTCTGCTGCCAGCGCAGGAACTCCCTTACGAGCAGCAACGGTCAGTATGCATCCCACGGGGCTGACACGAACGTTGCGTCATTCAAACAAGCGTCGCTGCAGTGTGTCTGCTACATTTAGAGCGAAGTAATTTCCATCTGCAGATGCGAGAGGCGTGTCACCGAAGTGGCCGATGCGGAGGAGGCTGTGACGTCGACGCATTGGGAGGAGAGCATAGGTATGTCTGCAGTGTCATACGCACATCATGCATGAAGATGATTGCGCAGACAGCAAGCAGCAATTACTGGATACTCGTAACAGAGACTCCCTCATTCGTGCGTTTGCAGTGAGCAGCACCGTCTGCGCCAGGAGTGATGCGCCTTCGCCCCCGCACCACGTCTCGACGACGCACACAGGTAACCAACACGCATGTGCCCCCTCCCGCTGCTGCCATTATATTCCATATGCCGGTCTCCTCTGCTGTCAGTAACCTTCGTGGTGTTGCGAGCGTTTTCCATGCTTATGTTCCATTTATTATATTATTCGATTCTGAGCTGAACTAGTTTGCAAGACGCCCTCTGTGAGCAAATCAGGAATGTTGATTTTAAGGGCCTTTTTTCTAAATATACAACCCGGAACAAATACATACTTTGCTTTTCAACAATATCACATAAGCCGAGATTTGTGCATTCGAACATTTCAGCCATAATAGCCACCAAACAACTTTGAAAAATTAATTAATATTCATTAAAAAAATTAAAGACCAATAACATGTGTAAACGGAACGTGAGTGTGAGCGAGACACAAGATCGACTATTCCACGGGCCAGAAAGAGAGCGAAGATGGAGTTGTATATCGGGAACTATAATAAGGATAAGAATTGATTCCACATTCCGAACAACTGGTTCCAGAGGTGTCTGGAAGCAGAGGTCGGCGCGGGTCCCTGCAGCTGTGGCAGTTTCTGGTGTCGCTGCTGGCTGCCGGCGCCCGGTGCGTGGCCTGGACAGGGCGCGGCCTGGAATTCAAACTGCACGAGCCTGAAGAGGTATTCACGAACCATTTGTGCGGGTTATTCTGCGTTTGGTTCAAGTTTTAGAGCAAGGAATCGAGGGCGTCGCTTGTAGTACGCGCCTTACATCTAAGGCGATTGTAATATCAACGGCTGCAGCTGCCCCTCCGTGTCCCCCCTCGGCGAATCCCTTGCATGGCATGAACCTTATGATGTTAGCGAGTGCCGTATGTCGCAGGTCGCGCGTCGCTGGGGCGCCCAGAAGAACCGTCCGGCGATGAACTACGACAAGCTGTCGCGGTCACTGCGGTACTACTACGAGAAGGGGATCATGCAGAAAGTTGCTGGTTCGTGGATGAGATGTGTGAGCAGGTGCGTTGGGTGCATTGAGGTGTTGCATGTGCTCGTGTTTCAGGCGAGCGGTATGTCTACAAGTTCGTGTGCTCTCCGGAAGCACTGTTCAGTATGGCCAGCAACAACAGCAGCAGCAGGAGAGAGCACTCGCACGAAGTGAGTGGCAGTCGCGTATACTGCGATGGTTTCGGAGAAGGGCTTCATTCAACGGTGTTTTTCAGGCGTGCGTGCCTCCGATGTACGCCGCGCCCTTGTACCCGCCCGCAGCCGGAACGTACTTGCCGCCGACGACTGCGCACGCGCACGCCTACGAGCAGAGATCCAGATACTACTTGCATTATGACACATAATGACGCCATTTGTTACAAATCACTCGTTCGGTATTCTCCCGGAATAGAGAAAATAATCTTAGAATAAAAGTGAAAAGTCGGTTCTATTATTATTATTATTAGAGCCGTTGTCTCATTACAATCAAGTTTTAATTATTCAGGAACAAGATTTTACTAATTTTATTTTCACTGTCTACTTGCGTTGTGTAGTTTTTACCATTTTAGCCCGATTATATTATGACTTAGTTTCATTAATAATTCTAATATACGTCACTAGCTGGCGCCACACAAACTGACAACCATTCTCTGCTTTTGAATCCGGGGGCCTATTCAGGCGCACGAACTTCGGACGTTTCCTATTCAATAATTACGGATTTCACAATGACGTCACGATGGATTGGCTGTTCACGGCTTATTTTACGGGCTTATAAGTCAGAATTCACGTAAGCCACAGACATCGGACATACCTGAGTAGCCCCCCTGTTCTGTTTTGTTGCGCTAACCCACACATAAGATATCGGGAGAGTGTTCGTTTGAAAGTGACAAGTTGCTCTTCTTTTTAGTAATAAAGTTAAAAAAACAAAACGATACAATCGTTTATACTCAATTATTATAATAATCATCTAGTCGTAGGCATTTGCTATATTTGAATGTGTGTATGTATGTATGTATGGATGTAACACTAGTGTTATTAATATGATCCTGACTGATGGCTGCATGAGCTCCATGTTCGTGTTGGAGATGATTGATGAATAATAAGAAACTCGTGAATACTCTAGAACAGTGTTTCCCAACCTTTTTTGTGCCATGCCCCACCTTAGTCTTTCTAAAATTCTTATACCCCCCTTATGTAACCAAACACCCATTTGATATTTTAGTTTCGTCAAACTAAATTATACCTAATAATTATTTAAGAATTTGTTTTTTTCGTTAAATTTGACACCGAAATCTAGCATTGCATTTAAATGACCCGAAGCGAAAGCGAAGTCCATTTTCGAATTAAACCCCTTATCAAATTGCTCCCCTGTGGGGCGTGGGGCTCACGTTGGGAAACACCGCTCTAGAAGCAAAATATGAACGTAATAAAATAATAAACCAATCACCAAATACAATAATGAATGAATTGATACTTTTATAATTGGATATCTTTTAAAATTCATATCATTTATAAAATTATGATAATCTTCATCACATCGGTCATATAACACCCGAACCGATGCTTCATGTCCACTAATGAGAAGGCCCAAATGAACTTGACACCCGACCATCATAACTGTGCACTTCACTCGCTAACTGACACAATGCACGTATCTCACAATCGCATAGAAACGCATATTGCGAGTGGGATGAGCGCAGGTGCACAGTTACAATGGTCCAATAATACGAAATCCTTTTCGTGCAATATTAGTATTAGACGTTTAAAAGCAATTTTAATAATAAACAATTATATTATTATTATTATGTTTTATTTGGTTTTATTCTGCAAACGGAAAGAAAGTTATGAGCATTTCAAATATCCTATGCAGTTGGCCAATCAGTCCATTGTCCACGGGCCATGGAGTAATTCTAAAGCGCCAATGCAGCACATCATAAACGCCCTAAATGCATCCACCACAGAGGCATAGCTCGCACGTGGACGATGGATACAACTTGTACATATAGACCATTTTGTCTATGGTTTGAAGAACGGCAGACGAGCGCCCTCTACCCCTTTTGTTTAAATAGTAATAATATTAAATACGATCACAATTATTGTTGAATATTTTTATATTAGATCTCGCTAGAGAGAGAGATTGGCATCGGCGGGAAAATAAAGAGAAAAGAAAGAAACAAATTCGGTAACAATTCAATATATTATTAATTCATCATTTATAAAGAAGAACATTTCATAATCACTATAAACTATAAACAGCTTCAAAAAAAAGTAATCAAATTTAATTACTCCCTATAAATCTATTATAATATCATATAAACAAAGAATACAATTACAACAAAAGGCAATTGACGATTCACATAATATACAAAATGAATCAATTAATTAATTGATACACACACACACACACACACACACTATTAAAAGAAACCTATCACTATAATTACTATGACACGTGAGTCGAACAGATGAATTCATGCTTTCATATGCATATATAACATATAACAAATATACGAACATTCAAAACAATTCAACCACAAAACATACGAAACCTTAACAAAATATAAAACAATCCTAAAACTAATGACTCGCATTTCATCAACAAAAAAACCAAAAGAGTATTTTAAAATACTGACAAAATATAACAACAATGAAAGGAATATAATCCTAAGATATTATGGATGACGTGATTGTGCGATTTGAACGACCATCGAACTGCTTTATCGTTCCACAACGGATCACTTGGGGGGATCTGCGGGGGGAGGTCAGTCGGGCGCGAGTCCTGTCAGCGTGCGGTCGTGCCCGGTTGTAATGTCACATGCAGAAGATCCTACACTACGAGGATCACCAGTTTGTTGAATATTACACGTTGGAGCCTTCTACATCTATTCATGGATCTGACAGAAATATCACGTATGAAAATTGGTTTGCATCCCTGCTATCGACAAATATTACAACAGTTGGAACACTGAAGAAAGAGAATAAAACAGAAGTACCCGCATATTTGAGCGTTTGTTTTGCATGACGAACCTACATTGCCATCACACGTGCCTCCCAAAGCCAAGCAAAGAGAAACGTGCCTTCTACTACGCACCAGCAGAATGCCCACAGCACCTAAAAAAAGTCGCAAACAAAGCCTTCGTGTCCACGAAATGTTCAATAATACGAGTGAACAAGTTGCAAGAAAGCTCATGACCTTATGAAAGCTCATTTGGAGGAGCGCTTTTTATACAAAACTTCATCTTTATCTTTAAATAAATATTGGCGGTGTTCGAACACGCGCACATCTGAGCTGAGAATATTATAGAAGCTGTTAATCCCTCAGGCGGCTGCTTCCGGTGCAACAGCATAGATCGCTCGGGAGTCGCGGCCGAGTCAGTCCCAATCGACCAGTCATCAGGCAGACACAAAATATAAACATAGCACAGTTACATTTCTTTTATTTGTGTTCACCAGGCCAGAGGAGGAACCGGTCTTCTGATGTTCAAACCTCTTCAGATTAAAAATGTTAACCTTGTCCCAGGTCAGAAGACCACAAAGCACTCGATGCAAACAATGTGAATGCTTTATTTGTTTGGAACATTACAACATAAGTCACTTTTTATATAGCATTAATATTCACACATGAATACAACTGACAAATAAATACAACTTCCTCTGTTTTCATTCTTCAATTATCTCTCTTCACCGGTTAGCTGGTAGAAAATGCCTTCAGGCATTAAGTTCGCCCATTTGTGACTTTTACAAATAAATAATTTTATTATTACATCACGAAAGACTGAAATGCGCATATTTATAATTAGTCTATTATGAGTACGGTCTCCAGGTATCGGAATAAACTGTTAGAACATGTATGTGATGTTTAAATAGATATGTTTCAAGTGCGCTGGCGAGCAGCAGGGAGGATGCATCGTGGGAGCCAACACTCTGCTACAGAACGAATATGTCCAGAGTACAATATGAATCATGAAAGCATCCAACCCTCTCAAAAATAGTCCTGAATAGTCCTACAATAACAAAATGTACCCATCACTGCTGATATTTCAGTATTTGTAACAACTGCTGAAACCTGCACCAATGGCAATGTAGGAACCTAGTTTTTTAATTATTGCTAGCTCAGCATATGAGCACACTCCGCCTGATGTTAAGCTAGAGTGCGGTCCATGAGCATAGACAACTGTCACCTTCTATCCTGAAGATTTGTTATACAATAAAAGATCTTTTTACTTCTGCCATTGTTTATGTTGTAACTTGTACTTGATTGACATGACAATATAAGTGTGCTAGTCGCCTCTGCAAACAGGTAATACTTATTCATGAAGATTTTAGCCTTTTAATATTCGTTCTGTCAGAAAGTTTCTTCTTTCTTTGTGTTTGCATTGTGATAATTATATCTTCAACCCATTTTAATCCGCATCATCATTGCATATCGAAGTCCACAAACTGCAAATGATCTCCAACAGGTAACCCCTTCCAATTAAAACTTCATAATTCTGCTCTTTAGAAAACCCTTACCTGAGGAAAGAATACGACAATGCAATATTTTTGACATCTGCATATCTCTCAAAATGGACGTCTCAGCTGGGTGGTGTAGAGGACAATTTCATTCAGAAAAATGAGTACTGTGATGGCGATAATGGAAAGCACACCTTCCGGGCACAACACAACACACAAACAAATTGCACCTTGCATTGGACACTGCCAAAGAAAGGAAGAAGATAAAACATGATTTATATAAACAGTATTATTACTAACAATTATTGTCGATTCACATTCCTCCGTAAACGAAACATGCACATGTTCGGTGATATTCAGCAACAAAGGCTCAGTTTAGGCCAAATTGAGTGGCTTTGCTGTTGCACGAGAGAGACAACAGACACTCGGCAGCCATTTGCAGCAATGAGACCACAAACGATTATGGAAATATAGATGACAGTGTCTGGCCTATGTTATCTGGTCGTGTGCTGAGCCAGCCAGGCTAGCTGGTCAATTCGCTGATGGTCTTCTTGATGGAGTCGTAGGTGGAGAAGGAGATGCCAACAGCAATGGGTCCCTTCACCCAGTTCATGCTCAGCCCTTTGAAGAAGCCGCGCCACCCCTCCGTGCTGCAATGCATACATCCACTTTCACATATGCCTATCACACTTAAGGGGTTGTTCAAGTATTAAGTAAGCAGAATCCATGACTCCAAGTACTCTACGACAGGGTTATTTTCTATTCAAATTAGAAAAAAGGCTTTGAAGAGTTTCAAAAGATCTATTTGAATTAGAATCTACTAGTAATAAATATACACTGCTGACATAATCACCATCTAAACCCCCGCAAAATAAGCAATCAAAAGACACTTCCCTCCCTTTCGGTGTTTACGTATACTTGAATGACCCCTCGGTTGATTTAATTTGAGGTCATCCCGGATTGCACCAAAGCAGGCCGCCCTCTTCTCACCTGTATATATGCGAGATGGTGGTCACAATTGGATGTTTGTGTATCGTGTTTGAAGTCTGCAGTCTTCTGCGGAGTACATCCAGAGGGTACGAGGAGGTCTGCCCGAGCACGCCGGCGACTCCTCCTAGGGCCAGGTTCACCATCGGCCCTTGCTCATAACCAAACTTATCTGCACACACGAGTAAAACTAATATGAAACTCTGGTTTTTTTTCAAATTGTTATATAATCAATTAATTTATGAAGTAACTAGCAGTTGCCCGCGACTCCGTCTGCGTAATAATGAAGATATAAAGTACTATGAGGTTTAATGATGTTTCATATTTCAGTCAATAGAAAACTACCTCTATGTCAAAATTCATGTTTGTAACAAAAAAAATATACAAACCTGCGAGAGCCCTTACATCTCTTTAATCTGGCCCTGTTGCAAAATCCGTTCTTTGCAGACGTCAACTAACTATAAACTACCTCCCTGTCAAATTTCATCTTTGTATGTCAAGCGGATTTCGAGAGAACTTTCGCTTTTATTTTCATTGAATTAGATATGAATTACAATGTGAACTTAAAATAAAACGTGATATTTCTTAAAAAAAAACAATTAAAAAACTGACAGCACGTTTAACCGAGAAAAATTAGGCATAGACATCGAATTGTCTGAACTTAAAATAAAATGTAATATTTCTTATAAAAACAATTGAAAATATTCTATAGCCTATGTTCATCAGGGATATTGTAAGATTCTAATGGTAAAAGAATTTCTCAAATCGGTCCAGTAGTTTCAGAGCCTATTCAATACATACAAACAAACAAACAAACGTTTCCTCTTTATTATATTAGTATAGATAACATTGCATACCAAAGAACGCGTGTTTCAGCGAATCGTAGGTGAAGAAGGACACGCCAGCATATGGTATCACTCCCAGCACTGTCGCCAAGTAGCCTCTGGATTCAGAAGTGGCCCAAATTAGATATTATAAAAGAAACAATAATGGACTTCCCTTTACTGACAGCCATTAAGGAAAATCTAACATAACCTTGTATAAAACAAGCCCACAATTGTGATAAACTACGTCAGTCACTTATACATGGCGCTAAAATGTAACAGACATTGACATTTACTCAAGGCATTTATATTTGATACATAGTTATATTGAAAGAGCACACCTGTACAATGCGGCAAATCCCTCATTAGTGGAAACAGTCAACAGCACTTCAAACAAGCCGCCCGATGACGTCACCGCCATGCGAGCGCGCGCGAGGTCCAGAGGGTAGGTGGCACTCTGTGACGTCACGCCCGCCAATGAACCCGCCAGGAAGTGAAGACCACGATTACGTCTATAGAGAAACCAAATAAGTCACGCAAGGTCAGCGGCAGGCCAGCACAGCGGAGGTGTCCCGCATACATACTTTGCTTCCTCAGGTGTGGCAACCCCAAGCAGGCGCTTCCAGTGCTCATGCGCCGTGAACTGCACCGCCGCATACGGAGCAATGCGGGCCGCAGTCGCGCTGTTCCCCCGCCACAACCCGCGCACCCCCTCCTTGGCGCATGTCTCACGAAGGAACTCCCCGACCCCGCGCCAGCTGTACGGCGTCTGACTGACAACATAGCAATGCAACAATAAACTGATACCTCTGTGAAATACATCTACTTCAAATGCAATCATTGAGACAATAGACAAGGCCAACACAAACCAAGAAACAAATACTTTTTCAAGTGCCCATGAGAGAATGTGTGATGCATTTTAAACAGCGCCACCTATGAGCAGTTAGCTGAACTAATAATAATAATAATACGCACGATATTTGAAAGACAATCTTTGTTCTATCCAATGGTGCTATCACCGTCTTGGCCATAGCCCCGGCCAGAGCCCCCGACACCAGCGACACCCACACCTTGCTCCTTGCATTGACTCGCCGCACATCCTCTGATGCTGCAGACACACAAAGCACACACCCTCAGCACTCACAAATGCTAAAGCAGCACCCTGCAGCCGCATCTGCTCACCTTCGCTGACATGTTGCTCTCCACTGAGTATTGGCACCCGGGATTCCTTGATGCCCACTGCCATCTCATTACAAACAGCACATCATTGGGACCTGCAAAAGTGACCACATTCCACTCCAATGTTTGATCATATACTATTCACTACACTTTCTAAAACGGCTGCATACAAAGCCTCCAGATAAAAAAGGGATTTTGAAAAGTAAAATCTGATTTATGGAAATTTTCTAATAAAACACTTCAAGCTACTGCAAACAGAGTTACACAACATTTCAACACAATGCCTATTATGACTAATAATTACTATTAAATTGAAACCCGCTACTCACCAAAGCAATATTCACATAAACGAAATCCAAAATTCACAATAATTCTTAGTAAACATACTTCTCCAACAAACTCAAATTGGAAACTAATCTATATGATGTTGTTAATTATATAATTATCTTCAATTAAAAACCAATGAGATTGTTATCTTATCTGGCAATAGATTTTATTGTTCTGTTATAACCTAACAAGTGACTTCAGACGAAGATCAAAAGGAACGGTTCAAAGTACAGCGATCCCAACCTCGCGCATTCGACACACCGCGATATAAATCGCTCCAAGGCTGCACGACGCATTAATGACATATTAACACATATAAGCATATTCGATCACAATAACAACAATCTAATTTTAATCGCAATAAAAACATCACAAATATAAGTCTTTGCACACTTACATTTTGCGTTTATTAAGCAAAACTCTGCTGTTTTGTCAAATTAATAATACGCGGTATTACGTAAATTAATATTTATTCAAATTACACGTCAAAATTTAAATAAACTCATTAAAATATTTTAAAATTTAAATAAAATCACGTAACCTTACAATCACAATATTTTCCTAAGAACTAATTGACAGTTTACTTTGTCAAAGGCAACTCGTACATTAGCGTTAGCCTTTCATGATTATTTTATACTAACAAAATATATATAAATTTTAATTTAAGATGGCTTTTGTACATGAGGATTTACGAGTGAATTAGAATTTTATAATATTTTATTGGGTTTTTGCCCGAATACTGTACATTGGCAGATTTGTCTTCATTAAACATCTGAAGCCATTATTAAAAAAGAAGAAGAAGAAAAGAATATATATAAAATACCAAACATATTATAATTTGATAAATATTAAACAAATAATTTTAAAAATTGTATTAATTCTAAAATGAAAATTATCACAACTAAAAAGATTTGCAACAATGTATTGAATTGTCAAATAAGTCATCAGCTTGTTTCGGAAATAAACGGTGTTTTATGTTTATGACAAATTTTGCATTTTCATTCATAAAAGCGCTGTAAATTGCCCTCGTGAAAGGTTAATATGGAAATTTACGTTATTATTAACATTGTAAATGAGTTATTCTATTTATTAATTGTATAATATCATTGTAATTGTCGAAGCAATACGCACATGCTAAGTCTGCGATGAGGTCATCGGAATTTCATCTTAATAATATTATAATTATGAGCAAACCTTATTTTATACAGAAATGGATCAATTGTTAACGCAAGTGGCGCAAAATGTGGAGAAGCAACTGGATCGGGAGCTGGAGAGGTACGTCGCATTTACTAAACTTAAAATTAGTATTTTACAGTTTCTTTTGAACATTGTATCGTTTATACTTTGTCTTATATATATGTGAACTAGCTGTTGCCCGCGGCTTCGCTCCCGTTAAAAAGTATTATTATTAATTAGGTATAGTTTTTGCGGCTTTATTTTTGTTTAGCGTGTGTAAAAACGTCTTCATCACAGTAACTCCAATCTTTAATTTCATTTCAATCAGTCAAAAATCTAATAAGATTTATACAAACTTTCATCCCCTATTTTATCCCCTTAGGGGTGGAATTTTTCAAAATCCTTTCTTAGGGGATGCCTACGTTATAGTAGCTTTATGCATGCAAAATCTCAGCCCGATCGGTTTAAAATTGACAAAGTTTCATACAAACTTTCATTCCCTATTTTATCCCCTTAGGGGTGGAATTGATCAAAATCCTTTCTTAGCGGATGCCTACGTCATAACACCTGCATGCCAAATTTCAGCCCGATCCGTCCAGTGGTTTGGGCTGTGCGTTGATAGATCACTAAGTCAGTCAGTCAGTCACCTTTGAGTTTTATATATATAGATGAAAATTCAGTGGGCTTATCACGAATTTAGTCTGGCTTTCGAATCGAGCTGTCACAAGTTAGCAATCGGGATCATGAATTTTTACTAACGACTAACGAACACCAGCAATCTATCAAATGAACGAAAGATCGAGACGTTCGAAAGTTAACAAAAAGTATCTAAAATATTGTAGTTCCAAATCCGTACACGGTGGCGCTGCTCCAATTTCCATACAAATCGCTTGAAGCGAACTCGGTTCAAAAGCCAGACTAAAATTCGTGATAAGCCCACTGGTCTCTTATGTACTAATATTTACAATAGTGTTAGTACAATCGAAAGTTATTGTATTTTGTAAGTTTTTGCATTTACCTATGTTATGAAGTGAAATGATCTGTAAATTAGTCTTAATAAATGCTGTTGGATGCAGATTGGAGACATTGGACGTTGATGACCTGGAAGCGATCAGAACCCAGAGAATGGCCGAGATGAAGAAAAGACAACAACTGAAACAGGAGTGGCTCACCAATGTAATGCAAAGCTCTCACAGTTGTCACTTTATTGAAATTCTGTTGAGTCATGTTGTAGTTTGTGACTTCAATACAGTTCCAATAATTGCAGATGCCTTTGTATAATGTAAAGCCCATATTCAAGGCGCTGTATGTTGAATTTATTTGGTTCTTGCTTTATTTCATGTACAGGCTATAATCGACGAGTTTCTTGTGGTCTCCGAAGCCATTGTAGAGGCTAACGATGAGCAGCGCACGCATTTAGTGCCTATGCTGATAATCTATTTTCATTTCATTCATTTAAACTATATATTTTTGTAATTTTATCAGAAGTGTTATCTATCCCTTTATCATCTCGAGCATGCCGTCTCATCCTATTATTAAAATTTCATTTAGTTTATATAATAGTAGTACTCGTGTAATTTTGTAGGTAGGCTTTTCTTTTAATTTGATTAGATGGCATTCAAACCATGAATGGATACATTTGAGCCACTCAGCTGTCATTTGCTCATACAAGTGACAGCTGAGTGGCTCAAACAATGAATATTGGGTCTTAATAGAAAATTCTAACTCCATTATTTACAAATATATTTTTAAGATAATAAAGCTCCACCACAGATGCTCGAGTGTGAGTGGGGATATTAAAATGGTCGCTTTCAGGGTCATGGTGAATACACAGAGCTCGACCGGGAGAAGGACTTCTTCGGAGTGTGTAACAAGAGTGTGAATGTAGTGTGCCACTTTTTCAAGCAAGGCAGTCCCCACTGTAAGGTGCTGGACATGCATCTCAAGAAATTAGCACAAAAGCACATTGAGACCAGGTTTGTTGGGCTGGACGTCGAGAGAGCGCCATTCCTGACTGGTGAGTGGGACTCGTATTCCTTAACAAGACAATCATGCCACCAATGAGGCCATTTTGGTTTAATTCTAAAGACTGTAAAATGTCTGCGTAGATATATGTAGTATAAAATACCAAATGTGTCCATTTCATTCAATTGACGAATACCTCAATGATTCGAAACAGTAAATTAAATTTAGTTTATTAATTGATATTGTTTATTATTATTGTATTATATTATATTGCTATACTATATACTAAATTATACTAACTTATACTGACATCTTAATTGTGACATGCAATAAAGATATTTGAATTTGACAAATTTAACGGTTCATGACAGACTGAGTAGTTGAGAGTTCCACAACTACCCTCAATACATTACATAGACACAGTATAACGAAATAGGCATCCAGTTTCCACAGTCCCTGAGATAATATGATGCAAGTATTAATATATGTATGTAACTGTCTCTCTCCCTCTGCAGGTCGTCTCAAAATACGCACAATCCCCACGATGGCGTTGGTGAAGGACAACAACACGAAGCATTACATTGCGGGATTCACTGAACTGGGAGACACTGACGAGTTCACGACAGAGTTGTTAGAATGGGTACTGGCAAGGTATTGTCTACAGCACAGTCCATGAGAGGGGGCAATTGCAGAGTTGGTGGTGATGCTAAAACATGAGATGCCTTTCTGTTGCAGACATGAAATCATCGATTACAACGGTGACTTGAGTGTTCCTCCTGAGGAAGCCCGGAGACAGAAGTCAATATCCATACAGTCGAAGAAAACCATAAAATCAAAGTATGACTCTGATGATGATCTCAGTGACTGATGCACGGGTGTCTGTTGCAAATTTAGTTTAATGTAGCATTTCGGCATTTTAATAAATAAACCACACATAAATATGGTGGCATGGTTCCATTTTAAATTGTGAAAATCATCCTGCAATAAAGTGAATTTCATGGTCATCACTTGTCTTTGAACGCCGAATTCAATCTGCACTACGATACGGTGTGCATTATTTTATTAAATTTGAGGACAAGAATTCTTATTCAAATTTATGAATTTAAATAAATCAACACGACTGTAACATTACTGATTCAAATTCTATAGTCTATATATTTTTTAAAAATATTAATTTAAATATATATATAATAAAGGATATTATTAATTGAAAGTACCTTTTATTTAATAATATATTTTTTTATTATAATTCCATAAGATTACAAAATGTTCAAGCATTCATTTTACGTCAGTGATAATATACAACAGACAACAGAATCGCTCAAGTGTTACCAGCGAATAAAATCATATACATATGTGGAGGAGATAAAATTGGCAACACTGAGTCCACTATAATTGGTTGTTTCAGGCGTTACTTTGCGGAAATCCATATTGAAGGAAATTATTTAAAATTATTTTGCTTATAATTCCCGCTACAACATTCAGTAATTTGTCTCGACGCGTTTCGCCACTACACGTATCCTGATGATGCCACGTGAAGTGGCGAAACGCGTCGCGACAAATTACTGAATGTTGTAGCGGGAATTATAAGCAAAATAATTTCCTTTACTGAGTCCACTGTCTGTTGAGGTTACCACGTCATTAGTCCGAATTAGCGGCTAACTGGTAACAATTACATAAAATTCCAAATTACTCCGATGAACAGTCATACGCACAAACTAACCCTAAGAAGGAACAAGCCACGGGGAGGATGACCAGCATCTGTTGCTCGCATTACCATCTCCGTGACTCCCAGCTGGCCTGACTACACTAACACCCTGGTATGCGCTTTAACAATAACATCACAAAATAAAAAATCGTATTTGATCACCTTATCAATAATCACAATTATTATATACTATACAACAATATTATCCCTCTGTCTTGATCACTCCTCACCCCAAATGGCTCCTGACTGCCACATGGTCATAACTGACTATGTGCTTCCTTGATAGCTCAACCTTTCGCATTTAAAAGAACACCAAACATAATTAAAAAGCCACGGCCTTGTACATGTTAACACTTGTGTCTCCCAAAGTGGCCAAGACAGTCCCTCCGGCAGTCCTCACTCCGCACACATCGGACAGTGGGTTTGACTGCAACGCCAAACCCCGTGCAGCTTGGATGCCGTATAGCTGTAACTGTGAGTCACTCTCGCTGTACGCGGCTGCCCATGTGCTGTTCCCTGACATAACAATATTAAAATGTAGTAGTAAATATTATAAAACAAATATAATTGTCATTAAAAATGCATAGATGGCGCTGCTTGTATTTTAACACGTATTAGCAATAATAAAAATAGTAAAAAGATCAATGACACCACCCCACACGCACACTTTCACTGGGATGCGCATTATTTTGCTAAAATTGAGGACATTTTAAAAGTTATTCCTATTACATATACAAACCTGCAGACACCAAACACGATCTGCTCATGACGGTCGCGCGTGATGAGCCATGGTAGGTGTTGACGATGTCCAAGCTGTCCTCCTCCTCATTCAGTGTGCATACAATGTGACGCGCGCGTGACGTGGAACTGGGGCGACACGACACCAGCACTCTGGAAGTGACAACGGTCTAATGTAAGCAACAATCAAGTCCTCTATGCTGGGAGACGACTGATGCTCACCTTTCAGACTCCGCGTCATAACAGACATTGGTGAATGGTCCCTCCACATTCAGTGGCTTCATCTCATTGTCAGCAAACAGACAGAGTGTGTTCAATTGGCAGACCAATAAGCCGCGCAGTGTCATCTGCACTGACACCACTGGAGACGGATCAAACTTGTACTTGCCCCTGAAAGAGACAGCAATATCATACTATCACACCAACCTAATTTAAACAAAACTGAGAAAAATGCACATACTGAGTGACAGGAACAGAGGCCTGCCTGAGGTCATAGACAAGCAACCCCCTCGCGCCCCCCACATAGAGCACCGCGTCGCTGCAGTTGCTCCAGGTGCATGTCCAGAGTGCAGTGCCGGTGCAGCCCGTGCTGAGCACCGTGCTGCAAGCACTGGGCATGGCGCACTGGGTCACCCGCACTGTGCCGTCCAGGGACACGCTCAGCAGTGTGTCACGTGACTCGTTGTATGACAAGTCACGTATAGACTGAAAGTGAAGAGTATTATCATTTTAGTGAATTTAAAGACGACAATAACCGAGTAAATGCAATTTGTAATACAACACCCACCTTGGTGTGCAAATGTTGGAAATGCCCCAGTTTGTAGTCGACGGCGCTCACCTTCCGCACGCCGAAGCCAGGGAACAGCGGATTGGGGCTCCTTTGTGACACGTAGAACTCATACGTCCTATAATATGAATATATGCAAATGGCACTTGTCCAATGCAATGCAGAACAGTCCATTTCACCCTCGCTGCTCCCTCACCTGCTGTTGTAACAGAGCACTCTGCATCCGCCCTCCTTGTTCAGTTCCAAGCCCTTATCGAAGCAGAACTTCCAATTCTTGGTCTCCATGTTTTCTGCCCTGAACACCCGCGCCTTCATCTCCTTCAGTCGCAGCAGACACGACTTGTGAGCGATCTGCGATTCGCGCAGACTCTGCTCCGCCTTGCTCTTCTGTGACTGCAGGTCTTGGATCTCGCGCTCCATGGCCGTGATCTGCGACGTGTCAGCCGCGATCAGTTTGCGGGCGAACAGGAACCTTCAACATGATCATAACGAATGCATATAGGCATAATGACTTCAATTAAATAAATGTAATTACAAACTCTTTCTTATACAAATATCCTATTATCATCATGAAGAAAAGCTCTGTTTTGTTTTTATTATCCTCTTTGAAAATATTGGTAGATGGAGAGTCAATAGCCTGTTGTGGCAAGTGGCTCCACCATTCATTTACGTCTCTATCTGGTAATGTCCTTACTGACTGTATGATTTGCAGAGTGCCATGTTGTGGTTACGATATATATGTGCTAAATTTATACGCGTGTAGTAAGTGTGCACAGTCATATTTCCCAGAGAGCAATTTGCAGGTCTCTATCAAGCCTCTTCTAGTTCTACAGTCGCTTAATAATAATAATAATATATTATTTATTGAACAAAATCACAAAAGGCAAACCTAATGCGAGTTATCCTTCGGGAGATGTGAGCGGTAATGTTACAAAAAGTACAGAAAAATAAAATAATAAATATAAATACAAAATAATTTGGGTTATTAATAAATAATTATGTCGTCAGAGGCTCTCGTTCTTCTGTTTATGTGATATGTTTGTGTAATGAAAAGCAGAACCAACCTTATGTGTTTGACAGAGGCCTTGGTCTTGCAACTGGGGCAGTTCCTGGACTTGGCAGGCAGTGCGTTGAGCCACTTCAAGATGCAGGAGTGGCCGAAGAGGTGGCCGCACTTGAGCGCCACGAGCCGGTGCGGGCCGCTGTTGGCCCACACGTCCAGGCACACGGGGCAGGTCTCCGCGCCCTCCTGCTCGGCGCTCGTGGCCGGCAGTAGGGCGGGGCTGGGCGGGCGGGACTCGTCTGAGGACTGAACACTCCCTCACACTACATCTCATAATCTCATATACTTTTTAATACAAGGAAGAAACATAATTTTTCAGTCAAAATACCAGTCCCACCTTTTTAGTCTAAATTTGAAATGATGATGAATAGAAATGTGACTCCAATACAAACCTCGGGACCTCTCTCATCATCCTCAGCCATTTCCTCCTCACTTGTAGAAGATTCCACAAATATTTGCGAAGGACTCGAAGACATGTGACCGTAGTCCTCGCCGTCGGTGTAGTCTTCAATATAGTCGTAAGGGCCTAACGCAACAATCCTCGGGCTGCCGGAGAATCCCACTGCAGGCCAGTTCAGCTGAGACATCTTCACTGAAATACATAAACAATTACAATGGTTGTGTTGAAGATCACTTTAATTACTACATTTATAATAACAGAGCACAGAGTTTTATGTTTAAACCACAACATGCAGATCATAGCATGACGCAAGCCAATGATACTAAACACGCTACATGTCTTCAATTTACCTCAAACCCAATACAACACAAGAATAGAGCTCACGACGCGTCCGACGCGCATTCCTTCCGCGACAGAAGATGGCTACCGGCGCATGAGTCACACCTTGCCAGGGTGGGAGTCTCACTTCGCCCTCAGCCGATAGATGGCGTTACTGGCTATCCGGGTCTACGTGTGTTACTTCTCCTGGAGTGCCAGAGAGCCCGTATATGCAATTGTCCCCTATAACTATGATGATGCCTTACTGCTGGATTATTGCCAACGCATGAGGCACTTCTGGCCTAGAATTAGATTGTGCTTGTAGTATTGACGTCATAAAACTATTGGCTTAATGTTTGCTGCATATGTTGACATTCCATTTTATGCAATTTGCTGATTTTGAATATGTCCTGGGGCAAGCAAGGTTGTCGACAAGGATTCTATTGATGACCCAGTCTCTTTCTCTAGATGATGATGTTGGTAAATGTTAGCTGAAATCCCGTATCTACCTTGATGATTATCTCTTTTTTTTGTTCAGTGTGATCAAACCGAAAGTTGAATGATGATAAGTTAACTATGTTCTTTCTAGACATAAAGATGATCATATGATTGACGAGTAGCCTTTCATAGCCTTTAAGAAGTCATTGTAGAGTCTAACAATGAGCAAACGCACGCCTTTAGTGCCTATGCTAATAAACGCATTTCATTTCATCTTCTTTTGTTGCCTGCTCTGTTGGGGTCTCCAATACAAAGGCATGTGCTGATGATAAAGTATGGTTGAGAGCAGCAGCAACTCTTGATGAAGTATATATTGTTCCATTTGTGATCAGACTGTATGAGGAATGCTGCTTAACACACTTACAATAAATGGCTCCAACATAGTGCACCTCTACAATTATAAAGAATGGCGCTTCAAACATCCAGCAGAGGGCGCTAGAGTACAATGACACTAGAATATTAATGGCATAGATCAGGGGTGGCCGAGCTCCTTACCAGTCCGATTTAAAATTTGTCATGAGCCGCAATTACATATGCATTTAAAGATATTTAAAAACGTTTCACTTAAGCCGCGTCTCCTGCTCCTCTGTCTTCCAAACATTAGACAAAAACATCGAAACATTGGGGCGTGGCCGTATACATTTTTGTATTCATAGACAATGTTTTTTGTTTTTCGTGGTCGACGGAAAACAAAAACATTGTGTAGGCCACGCCCCAATGTTTGATGTTTTTGTCTAATGTTTGGAAGACAGAGGAGCAGGAGACGTGGCTTTAGTCTTTCATATTTATTTGTTTGCAAGTAATTTAAAGGACATTTTAGGAAAATAATTTTTATTTTTTTTTGAGTGGCCTCCGTATCTAATAGTACATACTATACCTAAATATTTCTAGCAGATTATATTTGACGATTTTGGCTGTTCTTTTCTTGGCATATTTTGGATTGCATTAGTGCAATATAATACTATTTGAATTTTTGAGGCTAGGTGTCATTTTTATAGTTAGATGCCACTTTGTTACAGAAGTGTGATAGGTATTGTCTGTTGACTGAAATATGAAACATCTTCATTATTACGCAGATGTAGTTGCGGGCACCAGCTAGTTTTATAATAAAATGAACTCGGGTGTATTTATAGAGAGGCACATATAATCCTTCAAAGCGCTGCAAGTTGGCCACCCCTGGCAAAGACTATATGGAATAAAGCTAAGCTAAGGATATTTTATGAACTCAAAAAGAGTCACAATAAATTCAATTCATTTCATTGAAATACTAAATTTATAAACAAACATAACATACATAGACTATAATATTTACAACACCATTAGTGGGGACTCGGACCCATTATATGTTTCCTTAATTCGCATTTAAATTTTGCGATATTTACATATCTGCGCTCCTTCCACCATAACACTTGTTATGCCATAGTTAGTTCTAGCTTCCAGGATTTTTATTTGATGACACAAAGCTGTACATTGACAATGAGTAGGTATAGAACAGATGAATAAGTCCATACAGCTTTTTCTACCAATATATAAATAGAAATGACTATAAGGCTAGTTAATCCTTTTGCAGTTGATTTTATGTCGAAACAAAAGTTGCCGACCACTGGTGTATATCAGCCATTCTCAAAGTGGTGTTCCGCAGAACCCTAGGGCTGAAATACTGCAAAAAATGCCTACCAAAGGGAGATTATAAGGTTACATCTAAATATTACATTGCAATATGATTATTCATAAATACATATAAATCAGTTTTTTATAATTATATTTTCCTTTGCCAAAAAAGTTTGAGAACCGCTGGTGTAGAGTAAAGGAGCCGCTTGGCGTCGACCTTAATACCGGCGCAGGTTGTTTGAGAACACCCATCACGAATGATAGGTTATATCTAAATAGTAGTATAAAACTAGGTAAAACATAGAGCAAGATGCACAATATTATGAAATCGTAAGTGATTTTTTTTGTTGAAGTGAAAACTTCTTTAGGCGCGTTGAGCGTTTTGGTAGAGTGAATAATTTAAGTGAATTTTTAATTTGACTATTATTGTAATTATTTAATTGAAGGATTACTGTTTATTTATTGACTTTAAATTCATTGACTTCAGTATAAAAGTGAGTATGAAACATATTAATATTTTTATACAGATAAATGAATAATGAAAACAACGAATATATTTTTTAAAAATTTCACGTTTTAGCAATAAATTTTCAAGTTTTGGAAGTGGTAATGATGTTTATTTGGTATAAAACCACTTGTATTAGAAATTAATGCAGTTTAAAATTCATGTGACACGATGCTAAACCCTAGCCTTTAAAAGACCAATAGTGTTAGCAAAGTAAAACTCCAATAAACTGCGTAAAACAATTAATTGCATGTAATTACAGAAATAAGACCGACATTAACCAAATAACTACATTCGTACACAATGTTAAGTTTAACTGTTTTCCATACTAATATCAGACATTAAACCACTGACATATAATAATAAGGAAATCGTACATTAATATCATAGTTTGCCTTTAAAATGCAAGTAACACTTCATTCGATAAAAAATAACGTAAAACTTTGAATTACTAACCTCAAGCGGCCAAGCGGCCCCTTCAGGCCTCGTCTGGTCTTCCATGTTGCTATTCCAATTGCAAATAACAAGAATATAATTTGAATATTATTAATATATTATTGATAAAAACAAGCACAAAACACATAAACAACACCGCTAAGTACTCTACAGTCCTTGGTCTTTTTACAAGAGAAACGTCCGTAAATTAGAACTACTTGTAGTGAAGTTAAAATGTATTATACAAGTAAATTTGACTCAAAATAATAAACAAAAAATTTATAACAAAATATCAGTTTAATTTAAAACAAGCTTTTTTTAAATATTATTTAACAAATGTTCAACTTCCCTAACTAAAGTTTTATAGTTTCTGAACATTTACAAAATATATTTGGCTCAGAATTATAATGATTAATGCCAACAAATGTCAATTTCTAAATTAATTAATTAACTAATCTATTTGCTAATTTCGTTATTAAAAATTATTTAAACAGGTTTGGTCCGACAATTTTATTCACTTTTAATTGTCAGAGTAATTAAGTTAAAAAACAGATTTTGACATTTAGTATTGTAATGTTGGATGTTCTTGTATTTATTTATTATTTTGGGTTGTTGGCAGCACCTGGGCAGTGTCAAATTGTCGGGCGACGGCGGAGGGTCGACGGATTGCCTGATTACTTTATTTTATTCAATATTTCTCTATTTCTCTTATTGACAGTGTTAAATCATGCATGGATAAGTGCGATTGTTCCAATGGAGGGTTATTTAATTCAATGTTGCCGTTGTGTGCAATGAAATTTGGTTTTACAAGTGTCGTACATCGGTGTGGTTGAAAGATGGCGGTATCGTTGTGTATATATACTTGTTTATTTAGCTAACAAAAACAATATATTAAAACGGACCATGCATAAAAACACAGGTAGTTTAATTTATTTTACTACTCATTACGAAGGGACGAGCTTTGAATTCAAAATACTAAATAATTAAGTGTTACTTGAAAACAGTTTGCAAAAACAGTTTTTTCGTTCGCGTAGTTTTTATTCAGGTTTTATTATATTAAAATTGTGTTCATATTGATGGGCGATGTTGTGTGTTTGTGATAATCGGTGAGGTGTGTTGACATTGTAGGGGTGTCGCAAGCTAATGAGGATATCTAGGTGACCCAGTTTGGGGGTCTTGCGCGCGCACTCGCATCTCGAGTCGCGTATTGCACATGGGCTTTCAAAATAATAGAATAACACTTGGCTCTCGCAGACGATGTTTATTTTGCACTTTGGTAATATTTAAGCAATAAAATGTAATATTATTGCAACTCAGAGGGCCTCTAACATATTTTGATGCAAACTGAAAAAAGGTTGGGGAATTCCCTGTTGCTTCATAGATTTTATTAGGTAAACACGGTTGTAGTAGTACACATATTAGAAATATTATTTTAAATTAATAAAACCTCTCCAGCTCGGAGCCAGTGATGTGTAGATTTGATAGGTCCAATGTTATCATTTTGTTGCAGTGATGGTGTGTTTTTGTTTGTGATGTGGTGTTGTCCAGAAATGGGGCAGGCACTGCACTCCCCATCACAGGTGACTATAGGGCCGGGGCACTCTTCTGGGGATTGCAAGTGGTGATTTATTGTTTCCGTGTGTTCCAGGAGGGAGATGTGCGCTCCATTGACAACACACCAACGATGGCTGAAGTCATCCGGTAAGGTGCAGGTGGTGAAGAGTTGAACAGATAAACATCAGAGACTAATGCGGGTCTTTTAAATGTTTGCAGTGAGCGGAAGAAGAAAGGCGGTATGTCTGCTTCCAGTCTCGGCACACTCAGAAGGAAGCTGGCCAATGTTGCCAGAAGACAGAACTCTAATAATGATAGTGGTATGTATGCTATTTTCCTATTTCTCCCATGGGAATTTCAGGAAAATCCTGCTAAGCTTTTATCACGTTAGGTCGTTAATAATAGTATCAAAGCATAGTAGGACTTGTTATATAGGACAAGTATTAGTCTCACAAAACTAGAGGATTTAGTATTACTGAATGTGTGGTTATAGAAATGTAACAAAGGCTGTAAGAATATTCATTTGTTTCATGGGTCTTTTAGGAAATTGTTTTTGCGATCACTGAATTTTCTTGTTTGCTCCCCGGAGCTTTAGAGACTAGACGCTGATTTAATTGCAATATAATGAGGCATACTGATGCCCCTGAATATATTTCAGGTTGTGAACACGGACGATACATCCGCGGAGTGGTGAGCGGTTGGCGGGTGGCCGAGGTGTGCTTGTTGCATGAGGAACTTCGCAATGGGGAGATCCTGCGCGACGTCACGGTGCAGGCAGAGCTGGCCAGGGAGCCAGCGCCAGCAGTGCACTGCGACATGCTCACCGCCTACAGGAACAGGTCCACCACTTTCTCAGTTATGTCTTAAGATGTCTGCTTCTCGTCTTTATCCATTCCACCCGCTTGCAGATGGTGTGCCGACATTGAGATTGAGTATCTTGGTGTAGTGTTGCCAGCTCACAGAGCTATACTATGCGCCAGGTCTGGTTACTTCAGAGCTTTGTTAACTGCTAGAGATACTAGGTAAAAGTTATTGTGTTTTCCTATATGTACCATGGAACTATTTGTAGATTCCCATTTGATTCATGGTATAAAGTATTCTTATTTGAATTATTTGTGATATTCCTAAAACTGTATAAACAGACCAACTTATGGTTTTTTTTTTGTAGAAATGGCCGAAGGATACGTCTGGACGGCCTCCCTTCCCATTTCAGCGTCGCATTGCTGGAGGCTGTGCTGGTGGCCGTGTATCAAGGGACACCCAACACGGAGACTGGTATGCTGAGACCACTTAATCTCTTTAGTATTCTATCAGGTGTGAAGGCATTTGATTAGTTGTATGTGAACATCCGGGTAGACAGGGCATGTTTCTTGTTTTTTGGTGTACTCCAGGTCAATAAACCAAATTGTACCTGAACTGACCCGTCCCAGTGATGCTAATATCAGGGCATGGACTACACTGACAGAACTGTAGTACCTTGAAACTGCGACGAGACGATACTGTAACAACGAAAATTGTAGCAAATATATTATTTAACTAGCTTTTGCCCGCGGCTTCGCTCGCCTTAACAAGTATTATTAGTTAGGTATAGTTTTTGCGGCTTTACTTTTAAAAAAATTTATCAAAATCCTATTTAAGCGAACGTCTTCATCATAGTAGCTCGAATCTTTAATTTCAGTTCAATCAGTTGAAAATCTAAGAAGATTTATACAAACTTTCATCCCCTATTTTATCCCCTTGGGGGTAGAATTGATCAAAATCCTTTCTTAGCGAATGCCTATGTCATAACATCTACCTGCATGCCAAATTTCAGCCCGATCCGTCCAGTAGTTTGGGCTGTGCGTTGATAGATCACTAAGTCAGTCAGTCAGTCACCTTTGAGTTATATACATATATTTAGATAAAAAGATTGAACCTCTCTTTCCTTTTCAATTACAATCTCACTATGTTAGAGCGAGATGCAATTTGGTTTTGGTGCTGCAGTGAACTACATTGGCTTGTTTCCTTTTCAGAATGCGTGTGCAATAGAAACGATCTGGACATCATATCGGACAGGTCTACCAGTAAGTGTGATGGATCCAATTGGAATCATGCTGGTGGTGCAGTGGGACTAATGAGACGGCTTGTTGCAGGCCGCGGGTGCTCGTGTGTGGTGTCGTGTGCTGCTGTGAGAAGGGCAGCGGCTGATCTCGGATTGAGGGAGCAGCCATTGACGGATCTCAGATACCTGTTGGATTCTGGTTGGTATATGTATATTATTTTTAATTAACAGTGGACATTCCGGATGTCTCCCTTATGATTTCACATACACATGTCAAATAAAGCAGTTAGGTTTATTGTCGCATTTATATAAAGTTAATTTAAAAATTTGGTAATATAGTTAGTTTGTAATTGTAAGTGATGGGTCCCACGTGACAGGCATTGCCTAGTGTGGGACCATTGAAAATCTTATTTGTTACTTCAATAATAAATGAATGAATATTTACGATTCTTCCTGTGATCGGGTCCACAAACAGGCTTTGAATTTATATCACACTAAGAATTATAATAATCTAATTGCATGCGCCAACATTACAATGAGCAAAGTTACATTAATAATAATGGTTTATTTAGAATTACAATATACCATTATAAACACTTTACTACAAAATTATAGAATATGCGGTATCAAGTGGTATAACGTAGATCTGTGCGTACTATATAGGGATATGATTGGCTAGTTTCTTCTCGTCATATGCCTTTCTGAAGCCATTGTAGAGTCTGACGATGAGCAAGCGCACGCCTTTAGTGCTTATGCTAATAAACTTTTTTTCATTTCTTCTTTATTAATGGCCTCAGATGTCTAATGAAGACAATTCTGCCAATGTCCAGTATTTGGACAAAACCCAATAAGAGATTACAACATTTTAATGCACACGTAAACCTTCATTTCATTTCATGTATGATTATGTACTTTCAGGTGAATATTCCGATTGCCGCCTCGTGTTTCGTGAGAGCGGTCAGTCGCGCTGCGTTCTGGCGGCGCACAGAGTCATGCTGGCGGCCAGGTCGCGGTTCTTCAGGTGCATGTTATCCCCACGCAGCAATGAATGCCTCTTAATATGCAATGGGGCTGGAGTAATGCCCGGGTTTGTTTCAGAGGCGTGATGTGCCGCGTGTCTCCGTGCTCGGAGGTGTGCGTGGACGAGAAGGTGCTCCCGCGGCGGTTTGCGGCCGCCATCCTGCACGCGGCCTACACGGACCAGGTGCTCTGCCCTCTTCATTGACCCTTTGCTCTCCAGCCAGGCTATTAGTAACTCCAGCACTCTATTAGTTATAAGTACATACCTATGATGTAGAAGAAAAATAGAGTTTAACAAAACATATTCTAATTTATATCATAGTTTGTTGAGGCTATTGAAAGGTTAAATCTCTTTGAAAACAACCAACCAGCGGATTTACTGCTTGCTTTTTAATGTCGCAAATATGGCGACAATGGAGTGTACAGGGTTAATACTGCATAAAGTGATCTAGAATCAAAATGTTTTGGCTTCGGTTTGGAATTGAGTGGGCGTAATGTAGATGAGTGTTGTCTATAGAAGTAATTGTCTCTGCTAATGGACAACACTCTAATTGATTACTTTTATTTTCCATTAATTGAGGTGTATTTACATATTTGTCTAACTTTGGAGCAGGTGTCGTGGAAACAGTCGTCTCTCACCAGCAAAGAGTGTTTCATCATCATTCAGTTCTGTTGCAGGTGGACCTGAGCCTCATTGGCAGGAATTCGACTTCGCCGACTGGAACTGCCAACAATACTCCCAATAATACGGTCTGTTATTTATTTTATTTAAGCATGGCCTTACAGTCGACTCCAATACGCTATGCAAGTAGTCAATTACAAAACATACACAATAATAATACTTTATTTACAATTTATACATATATACATCAAGATTCACCGCTGGTTCCCACACTGTCCTGTGGGACCGATCAACAATCTGATTGACTATATAATAAACTAAATAGTAACCAATCAATGTCAAAATTAAATAATGAAACAAAAGTGGTCTTGAAGCAAATTCCCTCCTTTAATTTTAAGTTTTGTAGATTTAGGTAAAGCAAGATGGGGCTGACATGTCTTCTCAGATAAAAGCCACAATTAAAAAATAAATAAAAAAATAGCAAATTCAAATTTAATTTTTTAAATTTTATTTATTCAGCCTACCCACATAATTACATTAATACAATATATTACAAAAATGACCTTTATGGTTAGGAATGAAATGAAATTTTAATTGTAAGATAGGACAGCTCGAGATAATTAATTGTATAATCCCTAACACAATAGTAGTGATGAATAGATGTTATGAGAATCAGAAGTAAAATGTTTGTTTGTTTGTTTGTTTGTGTGGCAGAGTGGGAAGACGAGTTGGTGCAAGTCATTGGCGCAATTGGAGGATGCGTTCCAGCTGTACGAGATTGCGCGGTTAGTGCATTCGTTGTTATATTGTGTGCTTGTGTGGAGATTATTAGAGATGTCTGTGGAATTGGTTATGGTATTAGGCTGTTATTCATGGGCGATTGGTGCCAGTGCCCCATACAGCAGCTAAATCAAATTGATTGTAATAATTTATTTTATTTATATTTGCATTTGTATTGACGAGTAAAAGCGCTTTATTGGAGCCCAATTACTAAAAGTAAATAAATAATATTGTAAATGAGATAATATTTCTTGGACGTGGATGAATGAGCAGGTTCCTGGAAATGCCGATAGTGGTGCAGGGGTGCGAGGATGCCCTCTGCGGGATGATGGCCGACGGAGCAGCCCTCGCGCACACCCTGCGCTGGGCGGCCGCGCCCCACGCCAGCAGGTGGTTGCAGCGACAGGCGCTCAGGTAGCACGGACACACATTGGAACACCCTGCTCAACCAAGGGGTTATATGCACTCGCGTACTTGTCATGCAGGATGTTGCGTGAGCGGCTGCTGGCGTCGTGCTCTGTTCCCGCCGCAGTGGCTGTGCCGAGGGCAGCGCTGGAGACAGTTCTGGCATCACCCTTGCTGCAGGCGTCGGAAGGAGAAGCACTCAAGTTATTATTATTGCATTGACACTTTGTGTCTGAAAAATCAACATTGCTAAAGAAGTGAGTGACCGCCTCCTATCTGCCCCACAGAGCTGTGATACGATGGGGCGAGAATCAGATCCCGAGCGGAAGACGGCGGCCGGAGAGAGAGGACCGCGACACTGCGCTGAGGCACCTGCTGGCCCCCTTGCTCGCGTTGGTGCGCTTGGAGCATTTGTCCCCCGACTGCGACATCATGCAACAGGTGACCAATAGCTCACTGCTATCATTAATGATTACACACACGTGAAGTTGTATCATAATCATACAAACATCACTAAATCACATGATAATGAAACAATCGCGTGCAGGCCATACGGCGGGGGCTCGTGACTGCGCCGACGGAGAGCCCCTGGAACTCTGCGGACGCGTGGCTGGGCCGCGGGAACAACAGGCCCTGTCGGATATTCCTGCCCTATTTGGACGAGATTAAGGTGATCAGACATTTTATTACATTTAAGTCTTAACCCTGAATTCAGAAATTATGCTCGAGTATAGATTCACTGAGTACAGTTCAAAATTTCAATCATCACTTAATCTTACCAAATGAAATAGACCAATCACACGCTTGAATCATTGTTAACCAATGATAATAATCCATTGCAACTGTCTACTGTCACTTAGCTGTCATTACGTTCTGTTACATGCATATATAATAGTTTCAATAGTTACTTATTAATATATTTGATATATAAGTATATGCAACATATTACTATTTTATTTTGATTACTGTCTAGTGGTTGTCATAATTATTACTGCATAAAATGCATTTGAGAAATGATTAAGCGTTATCTCTGAATACAGGCCTCAGTTATTGGTTCTTGCGATAGAATGCGTTTTCTTATTGGTATTTATAAATTTAGTCATGGTAATCTCTGGTTCATTTTCCGGGTTTTATTGTAACAAGTGTGTCTCACAGGCGTTGGTGGAATGCCAGTCAGTGCCAGCAGCCGAAGTGGCCAGGGAGAGGCGCGCGAGATGTGTGCATCGAATTCCAGACACGCTTTACATGGTGAGTCCTTTGTTTGAAATATACCACTAATGGAGTGCTGTGATGAGGTAATGTTGCCTGTGTCAGGTGGCGGCCGAACGCTCCCAGTCCGTGCCGAGCGAGTGTGACGCGTCGCTGTTGTCGCCGCGGATGGTGCGGGTGCTGCACTCGCGGGTGAGCGAGCTGCTCGCGGCGCCGCACGTGCTCAGGAATGAGAGCGTCACCAAGCAGGTACGGCGACAGTGGCGCCCTCTGTCCGTGAACAACAGCAGTACCTATGCGAATGACGTCATCGCACTCGTTTCAGATCTGCCTGCGTGCCGTCCGCGAGCACTCCCTGCCTGACTCGTGCGCGACTCTGCTATTGCCAGAATGCAGCGAGCGGATGTCACCGCAACTGTTAGTACTACGACAATCAACAATCTGTCTCTTTCTAACATATATGATTTAACATTATGCTAGAGCAGAGGGAGTGATAATGTATTAATGTTCGGCAGCATCGTGGAGGACAGCGCGCGGTCCATTTCGGCGAGCAGTCTGCGGACAGCGGATGCTCCCACGACGAGTACTGACGTGCCACGTGACAGGTAACCGATCATTGCTGTGATATGAGGAAAACCAGCCTCAGTTAATAATATGTATGCGCGTGTGACCCTGCAGAGGACGCGGCCGTCTCTCCCTGGCTGTCCCCGACGTGGCCATGGCGCCGAATGCCAACACGCACCTGCTCACTGCGAGAGGTAAGCGCCCGCTCTGTTACTGCGATATGCCACGGTAGCACTTACGACACTGTGATTGGTTGATCGGTGCTTTGCGCAGATTACGGCGGCGCAGTGCTGCAGCTGGACTTGGGCGACGGAGCCACGCACACGCCGCGGCCAGGTGACCGTTCACACTATACATTTATTACTAGCAGCGCCCTCTCTCGGACAATAAACGCATTAAAAGCTATTGTGTCTCCGCAGATGATGAGGGAAAAACTAACTTATGCTTCTATTTTATTTATTCACCTACCTACAAAATTACATTATGACTATGTATATTATAAAAAGGACTACTATTATACAAACTAAATGAAATTTTAATTATAGGATAGGACGGCCTGCTCAAGGTGATAAAGGGATAGATACTACACTTGTAATAAAATTACAAAGATACATAGAATTAAAAAAAAAAAAAACAAGAACCAATTAGATGTAAGGAAGAGGGAAAAAACATAAAAAATTGACTCGAGCGCCCTCTCTTGCCTTCTCTTACTCTTTCTATAATGCTATCACATCTGATGATTGGTGATTGGTGCTTAATTGCCGAGTAATAAGAGTGCTTCTGCCCGCAGGTTCGCGCGCGCAGAGGGCCAGGCATCTCACTGAGCAGGTAATGGTGGACCTTTATTCACATTTACAACTAAGCCTATTACAATAGAGAACTGTAGAGAACCCACCTACCTGTTACCTGATACCTGTTTCAAATCTACAGTGTAAATGAATCAGAAAATAGTTTTGGATAATAGAATTGTTTCTCAGAATACATAATACTATCAATATTTAGTATAATTTATCTCGTATAGAGAAATGATTAAGTTTTGTTTTTAAATTGAAAATATTCTTTTCTGTGGGCAAAGGCCAGTTATTGACGTGACAACGTCTTATAATTCGATTGAGCCGGCTGCGCGCTCTGAGGCGTTCCATGTAAGGCTTGAAGTGATCTTGATCTTGATCAATTTCATTGTGATTTCCAATTACCTCCTTCTCTATATACATACAAATCTATTAAACAAATGAAATTAAAATTTTCTTTTGAAAAATGCTACCATTCCATCAGTATTTTCTTAAGACGTTGTCACGTTCAACTATCGTCAGTAAACCGACTTTACAGACAACCGATTTTTGTAGTAAATTATGTATCCCTCCCTTCACATTTTAATAAATATTTATAGGTTGGCTGGTAGAGAATGCTACCTAGCATTAAGCTCGCCTTGTACAGATGTACTAACTTTTAAATAAATAAATTAAATTAGCCTGTGAACGTATGTAGTTGGGTAATTCACAACATTTAAAAACCATTGATAATAAACACAGCAGCTAATTCAATGTTAAACGCGATGTAACTCTGTATTGAGGGTAGTCTGAAATATTAATAAGTTTGTCAAACGTCAGACGGGTTTGTTGTTCAATTACAAATATATTAGTAGTGTTGTGTCACTGATGTTATTAGATTGATTCGATATGTGACCTGCAAACTGGTGGAACTGTAATGATGGATGGGGAGTCGCATGATCCTGGTGTGGAGTAATGCTCTTGGCTATTCACCAGCGCAGTTTCTCATGTTATTATTGTGGGCTTACACCTGTGTGGTTGCACCATGGTTTTGATGTAATTTTAATAATTGTGAATTATGTCATTTATGAATTGTTATTTACTTTTTTTTGTTAATTATTTCATGTATAGGCTGTGATTGACGATGAGCAAGTGCACGTCTTTAGTGTGTCTGCTAATAAACGATTTTTATTATATTTCACTTCGAAGTTACCCTTAATGATAGTTAGTCAATGGTTGGTCGTTCGGAGATAATGTTATATATGGCTGGCATAGTAGAGGTTACTGACACTTCGTAATAACATATTGCAGAACATCGGTCGGCCGCCGTCTGCTGTGGAGGAGGACGAGCTGAGGAACGCGATCGAGCTCTCCGTTATACGAGGTAATGCGCCGGCATGTGTTCGTTACGACACATATAATGTGATGCAGTTTGGGTCATTTCAGTTGCAGGCTGTAAATATATATAGGTAATAATAATAATGGCAACTTTCAGCTTACTCGAATCACCCGAGGTCAATGTCCCCGCGCAGCCCCAACATGCGCTGCCACGTGCACGACCGGGGCATGAGCGACAACCGGCTGCAAGTCAGGCTGAACGACAACGAAGGCAGCGGACATGCCAGGGACAGGGGAAGGCAGAGTCTGCGGTACACTGACAGAGCAGGACGGAGCCCGCATCTGGAGCAAGCGCACATGGGCGAGCGGCCGCAGCACAGAAACGGCCGCAGTCCGCATTTAGAGATGCAGCACTTGGACATGGTGCACATGCGCAGTGACCGCAATAGGAGCCCGCACTTGGAGGCGAGTGAGGGCGGGAGGATCCGGGAAGGAGGAGGGCATCAGAGGAGCTCCCGGAGTCCACATTTGGAGCTGACGCAGTTCAGGGCCGAGCGCAGTGACGGGGCCGTGGGCAGGACAGGCTCTCTGAGTCGCAGCATGACCATGGACAGGAAGCTGCCCAGTGTGGACTACCAGCACCCAGCCGTGCACACCCTGGGGCACAGGAGCAGGCATGGCTACTGCAACAGGCCCAGCACCAGCGATTACAGGTGAGCTAAATGCCAGTGACCAATGTTTTCGTTAGCTACCTGCAGAGGGCGTGTATGAAAGTGTACATTTGCAACTTGCAGATTAGAGGCGTCATATCGCGAACAGTGCGCCGGCAGCAGGGGACCCAGCCCGAGCAATTATGCCTGATCGTTGCCTCGTGGGGGCGTCCTCTCGGTCGACGATTGCATCACAGTGTTCAGTTACTCAAACTCGTATTTTCTTTGGCAACATTAGAACAGTTGCCAAATTGTACTTTTACTACTACCCTCAATCAATCAAATTCGTTCGAAAGCGAATGTATTATTTATTATTGTTGATTCTAATATTTGCCACTAGATGTCGCAACATGTTTGTGTCCTCCTCCTGATGCTTTGAGTGATGGAGCTCTGTGAGTGCGTGGAATAAGTTTATTTATTAAAGATCTCACTGCGTTGGGTTTGTGTCGGCGACTCTTGCTGTGTTTTAATTCATGTGATTGCATTTTGTTATTAGAAGCTGAAAATTCAAACGAATTTCCGGATTACTGAAACGTTAGGTTGTAAGTTTCGTCGGATTAGAGTTAGCCGCATGAGTGTTTTTGAATTATCTCAATTGTTAAGTTAGAACAATCAAGTATTAATAAGTCGATGTTCGCATTAAGACTGAGGGACGCTGTTTGCTTTTTTTAAATTTTAATTTAGTATAATTTTAATAATTGTGTAAATAAATGTATATAATAAAATAGAAAATAATAAATATTAAATGTGTTCAGAAAGAAAAGCAACAAAATGGCGGAAGTTGAATGCGTCTGTGGGAAGTGAGCGTGTTTGTTGTCGGATGAAAGTTTACAGAATAGCATTTCAGGCAATGATATTATTTTTATATTAACTCGATCCGCGTTTATTCCCATAGAGGGGGTAAGTGTAGATCGCCGCATCTCAAATACCAAGTCGCGTAAAGTATTTTAAAATCATACTTAATAATATATTCTTCACATTTTTTCAAATATATTCACTATGGTCAAATGACCGTCATGTTCGTGTTAGCGATGAAAATCAATAAATGTGACGTCACCAAATTATGAAAGTGACTTTTATTATTCGATTCAAACTTGATTATTTCATAAAAGTAAAGATTCAACACAAAGAAGAGCTAACAATGCCACTTGGGACTGCACGCTCCAGAATACTTTACATGACTACTGTGGTCGTTGGCTTTCAGCGCCATCTACCGGTGAGTAGCGAGGTCCACACAAATAGAATATGTTTCTGTGTAAAAATGTGAAGTGAGACGTAATTAATAAGTAAAAATTTATTGTAAATAAATAAATACATAAAAGACATGTTGATATAATACAGGTTGCAACATTGTGGAGATTAAGTGTTGCCAGAAATAAATATTCAAGATATATATTATAGTTTGGTTGTTTTATTTGTAAATGTATGCGAGTGTTTTCCCAATATTTAGAATATTATTTGGGTCATGAAGTTGATAGAAATAATAATAAAAATTAAGCTGGTATATAATTTCAATACACACCATGTCATATCTACCGACTAATTCAGCCTAAAATGAAAAATATCTGAAAAACTTGAAACCATTACGGTCGCTGTCTCAGGCATAAACTAATGAAGTAATCAAGTCTCACGCGTTATTCGATACCTGATCGTGATTTAAGCAAGCATTTGTCTTGATAATGCCAAAATATATTTTTTATTATTAACAGTACGATTTTCAATGGTCCCACACTAGGCAATGCCTGTCACGTGTGGCCCATCACTTAACAAACTATATTATAATTTTTTATAATAAACCTTTTACAATTTGCTTAAGTGTTTTGGGTTTAATACTGTATTATGAGTCATGAGAATTTCAGTGGGCTAATCACGAATTTAGTCACAAGTAAAACGGATCCGTTAGCAATCGGGATCATGAATTTTTACTAACGACTAACGAGCACCAGCAATTTATCAAATAAACGAAAGATCGAGACGTTCGAAAATTAACAAAAAGTATCTAAAATATTGTAGTTCCAAATCCGCACGCGGTGGCGCTGCTCAAATTTCCATACAAATCGCTTGAAGCGAACTCGGTTCGAAAGCCAGACTAAAATTCGTGATAAGCCCACAGGTTATAATCTTAGCAATTTTCGTTTTCGCTCCTTTGGTTGGCGTTTTTATGTCAAAATGGTGTAAGGAATTAATTTGACTGGTACAACACTTCAGTTCCATGTAATCATCATAGCAACATTCAGCAGGAATTAATACAGAAAATAGAAATAAAAGATGAATTGTTAAAAAGACATTTTATTCTCAACACAAAGCTAGCACCGCATCTATTAGCCTCCTTTGAACGCACATATTAAAGAAACCCTCAAATAACACAATTGCTTTACGACTTACGCGGTCTTCATATCACAAGAAGCCACAAAGCAATTAGACATCCGCAACCTGGGGGCCTACTCAGGCATATCCAAAGCTTTGTGATACGGCCGTCACACAGTGGTCGGAAAATCGAGGTCCCTAACCGTAGGATTTTTTTGTCATGAAATTAAAAAAAAAAATTGTATCTCGTAATTACTTTATTTTTATTTATTTATTACTGCTCCCTGTCTATTATTTCAAGAGTATTTTTATTCATAGGGATCGGTATTATCATTTAATAACGTCAAATATTTGTAAAATCACTTCACGAAATTTCAAATTTTCAAAAGACTGTAAAATGCGAATAGGTCTCTAAAGGTGCATGATCTGTGTGTCATATTATTCACCGTGTATGGTACAATAGCCCATATAAGCACCAGCCCTTCAGCTCTATTTAATTTGAAATAAATGTACTTAATGTATTTTTTCCCATACAAAAAAAATTCAACACAATTTTTTTTTCTTCCACATGGTTCTACCCATATACTCCATACTTAATTAGTAACCAAAGGGAGGTATACCAAAGAGATACAATTTTTTTTTTTAATTTCATGACAAAAAAATCCTACGGTTAGGGACCTCGATTTTCCGACCACTGTGCGTCACTTCTGCAGCTGTAACGTGAATTTTGACACGTGACATTGTTGTCAAATCCGTAATTTCATTAACACTAGATTTACCAGCTTAAATATACGTATTTCTACCAAAACTAAAAAAAGTATATATTTGTTACAAATATATATAAAATTCATAAAACTAATTCTTCTGTTATAAATTAAAGAAGATTAGAAGAATTAAAGAAAATGTTAGATGCAATAGAAATTTTAATTTGATCTTGCAAGAGCGGTCATTTTGACTGGTCTGGTAAATCTAGTGTTAATGATCACGGGCTCGTGTAGTCAAGTGCTCCTGAGTAGCCCCCTGATGACAACTCTATTTCATATAAACCTTCACAATGCTTCAGCCATCAACGGGAGGAGAGAACATCTCGCGAGAAGCGATTGCAACAAAACACACACAACAGGATGAACGCCTTCGTGACCTCGAGCCGGCATAGTGGGTGCAGACACTGGCTTCACATCAGACACACCAGGTCACCATAATATATGTTTGTGATATAACAATGATATATATTAACAAGCAAAACATTACATAAATATGTCATAACCTAACTAAAACCATTGCCAGCAACTAATTGGAATTATTTGTAAAGTGCCTGAATAAATTAGAATTCATTATAAAAAAAACACTCACTTGAGCTATTTCTACCCACCTTAACCTTAAGTTTAGTTTGACAGATAATTAACAGTGTTGCCATGTGAAGAAGGATTATAACAAATTAGTATTGTCAGACTACATGTATGTTTTTTTTCTCTTCCTCATATTTATTTTCATTTCATAACATCTAAACCACGTATTTTTGTAATTTTATTAGAAGTGTAGTATCTATCCCTTTATCACCTCGAGCATGCCGTCCTATCCTATAATTAAAATTTCACTTAGTTTGTATAATAGTACTTCTTTTTATAATATGTAGTTCTAATGTAATTTTGCAGGTAGGTGAATAAATAAATGAATCTAACTCAACACAAACTTTGAACTCCCAAATCGTCCATTTAGTTGCTGACAATAATATTATATAATTTAATATTAAAAATAACTCCCGACACAATATTTGGCTTTTTCAGTATCTACTTCCCCCTATCTATCTATCTACCTATCTGTGTTGCATGACTTTTTACTCCTGGCAACAACACCACTATCTCTTCATTTAGTCCAATAAGTCCAACTTCATACAATAACTCTCAGAATGTGTCTTCATAACTCAGTTTCATTTGCTTCCGATGTCTCCAGCCAATGCCTCTCCCGCTGCTTCTTATTGGAATCCATCTGGAAACCAACACGAGCACATTGCAGTTGGAGTGACCATACGCAGGCATAGTGCGAGTTACCTGCTCAATGGTCTTGGCCAGCGTCTGGGTCCTGGCCTTCTCTGCGCACAGCAGCGATACCAGGTGCGCCCTCTCCTCCCTGCCCGCCGCCACCTCCTGGTGGATGGTTAAAGGAAACAACAGGGTTAGAGAACATAGAAGATTTTGCAACTTATGTTTGTCCTAAGTTAGTTTAAAAGAATCAGATGATGTATAAATAAGTGGAATTTGAACAATAAAGTATTTTGAAATAAATTGTATTTTATTTGATACACCTTTAGAGAAACTTATGTGAAATAATAATGTAGATTAAAATGGGTTTAAAATATGCATTGTGCCAATCAAAAAACCAGAAGAAACAAGAAAGATGACACTGACAGATTAAACGTCAAAACCTCAAATCTTCTTAAATAATTATTTTCAGCTTGTAGAATCGACCGCCACAAGTCCATCACCTTGATGCAGGTCATTAAATTTCATGCAAAGAATAAGTGTATGTTTGGTGTGTAAATATAAGATAGTCGGTGTTTCGGCGATCATCTCATTGCAAGTGGCCCACAGTCCCAAACACGCACCTGCATCAGAACGGCCATCTCCATGTTGGCCGGGCTGTCGGACACGGGCGCACTCGGCAGAGGCTCCTCCTCTTCATCTGGAACATTTCAATGCATTCATCTTTTACTATTACACATATGTCAGTAACCACCTCTATGCCGATTAGATAGTTTGACAATTTTTATTTAAATGTAACTGTTTGGACAATTTAATGTCTATGCTAGGGCTTCTAATCGTGCAACACTGTGATCTTGGAAGGAAGCACGCACACGACCTCTCGCGTCGTAATTAACGTCATAAAAACTTGTCAACATTCCCGCAAATACCGAGATTGAACACAGGCTGCGGGATTGGAAGCCCTAGTCTATGCCTAATTTTGGCTGTCAAACGTGCTGACAGTTTTTTCATCACATTGTAATTCATATCTAATTCCTTTATTTTACATTAAACATCAACAAGTAAACAATTGTGTCTTATATATATATATATATATATATATATACTTGCCATCATGATAAGTGAAGAGCTTGGGCTGCGGCTGCACGTCCCTCAGAGAGACCGTCTCGACCTTGAGCCTCGCCGCATGCGCGCGCAGCCTCTCCTCGCAGACAGCATCCCAGGCGCCGTCGCCGCACCTGCAAGCCAGACGGCTGAGTGGCCGCATTCGAGCAGAGCATGCGCACAGCCTGCACTCACTGCGTGTCCAGGCTGGCCGCCCATGGCCCCGGAGGAAGCAGCGGCTCCTCGAAGTTGGGCTTCTCGCTCTCATTGTCCAGCCGTTGCAGGAGCCTCTTCGCTATCAGTTCTGCCGCGTGACGTTGCTAAAGACATAAAGGCACAAACATATGAGGGTAGTTTGCCATAAACAGAGACACTATGGATGGAATATATACCTCTTAGTATATTGTGGAGCTGATCTAATCTTAATTCTTGTGAATTATGTGACATAAATTGTTATTTACTTTTTTTTCTGAATGAAAATTATTTCATACACAGGCTATGATTAACGAGTTTCTTGTGGTCTCGGAAGCCATTGTAATCTGACGATGAGCAAGCGCATGCCTTTAGTACCTATGCTAACAAACTACTTTCATTTCTTAGGTCATAAACTGTTAAAATGAACATCCAATCACACCTACGAAACCTTCTCAAAATAGTCCATATATTTTTTCAGGATTACAGTTGATGGAACAATCGTGAGACTAGACCCAAGACACATTTGAATGGAGGCAGCACTACCGCCACCTAGTGAAGCAGTAGTATCATTGGCTCAGACAATACCTCCGCGTCCCCGTGGCGGCTCTCGGCCATGGCCAGCAGCACGTCGTAGGCCTCCAGCGCCCTGTCCGCCGCCCGCAGCGCCCCGCACAGCCCCACGGTGCACTGCTCCTGCCGCGCGCAGCACAGAGACACCCTGCCTCACATGCATCCATTCATTACTGAAGCTTTTATTGGCTTCCTATATACTTAATATCACAATAATAATTGATTACTTCTAATATCAATTTAAAATTATCTACGCCATAGACATCTCTCTTATAATATATACTATAGACAAAACTAACAGTGTTGCTATTTCAACGACATCAATTTATATAATACTAGCTTTAACCCGCGGCTTCGCTCGCATTTAAGTCATTAAATAAGTATCAGATAGAAATGAATCATTATGATTCCAAACAGCTGAAACTGTAGTAAAAAATAAAAAGTATCCTATGTTACTTCTAGTACCTCCAAAAATATGTGTACAAAGTTTCATGATGATCGGTTAAGTAGTTGTTGCGTGAAAACGTAACAAACAAACTCACATTCACATTTATAATATTGGCAAGGCCGTGTCAATGGCATACCTCTGCGCAGTGTTAATGGCCCTGGAGAGCGCGCATTCCAGGAGCCGGTTGTCCGCCTCCAGTCTGCAGACACGCGCCTCTGCCGCCAGCAACGCCGCACTGAGGGCGCTCGCTGCAACCACACCCCAGGTCACACCTACGCACTCCGAGCGACTACACTACATTACTGCCAATATATTACTGTCGGTGCTGGCGCTGAGGAGAGCCTCGCGCAAGTCCGCCTGAGCGCCCACGCCCATGGCCAGCCTCTCGGCGACGTGCGCCGGCCAATTCTGCGAACAATTCGGCCTTCATCAGGTGATGTATCATACTATACCATTGTCTTTAATTCTAATTCTATGACCCGTATTCATAAATAATGTTCGAGCGTAGTTTGTTCTGTGATCACCTGATCATTACTCTAATGCATTTTATTCCATTCTATGCAGTAATAATTATGGCAACCATTAGACAGTAATCAAAATAAAATAGTAATATGTTGCATATACTTATATATCAAATATATTAATAAGTAACGATTGAAACTATTATAAATGCGTGTAACAGAACGTAATGACAGCTAAGTGACAGTAGACAGTTGCAATGGATTATTATCATTGGTTAACAATGATTCAAGCATGTGATTGGTCTATTTTGAACTTTACTCAGGGAGTCTATGCTTGAACGTAATTTCTAAATTAACTAAATATGCTTGTGAATAATTTAAAACGGATTTATTGCTTATTTCGATAGCTTGACACAGCCACAATAGCTGCAAAGCATACGAATTATTAATTTCAATGTTAGATTAACCGAGGAGTCATTTGACCGCTAAGAAATTGAATACAGCAGCCCTTGGAGCTCACCTCGTCAGTCAAATGCATGCTCTTGAACGCGTCCTCCGTCTTCTTGAGGCAGACCCTGGACGCCAACTTCGCCTGACGAGTCTCGCATTTGCCTGAAACCCACACGACTATGTTACAATATTGGTGGCACATAACCAACGTCTTTAACTACATCACGTTGCAAAAAGAATGGAATAATCTAAGGCGAATCTCTATATATATAAAACTCAAAGGTGACTGACTGACTGACTGACTGACATAGTGATCTATCAACGCACAGCCCAAACCACTGGACGGATCGGGCTGAAATTTGGCATGCAGGAAGATGTTATGACGTAGGCATCCGCTAAGAAAGGATTTTGATCAATTCTACCCCCAAGGGGATAAAATAGAGGATGAAAATTTGTATAAATCTTATTAGATTTTCGACTGATTGAACTGAAATTAAAGATTGGAGTTACTATGATGAAGACGTTTTTACACACGCTAAACAAAAATAAAGCCGCAAAAACTATACCTAATTAATAATAATACTTCTTAACGGGAGCGAAGCCGCGGGCAACAGCTAGTTATAAATAAAAGCCAAGCATTTTATTCTTACTGAAAATCATCACCAGAGCTGTATTAAAACAAATTATAATAGTTCCTCTGAAACTGAAAAAATGACTGAGTATTTGTATAATTATTTTTGATGTGAAACATCTATTGGCGCGGGCATAAACCACCACGCTATACTAAAGTATATATACAGTCTATATATAGTAGAGTGTACAGTGTGGCGACGAGTTTATTTTATCGAGTTATTTCTGAAATCTATATCATTTAAGAAGTTTTCGAATTTTTATTTTTTGTATTTAATATAAATAAATGCTTCTTAAATAAATAGTCATCATTTTCTGTAAAAAAATTCATAGTATTTAATTGTTTCATTAAGCAATAATTAGTTCCTGTTGTAATCTTGTCTTTTACGCATATGACTTGAATAAACTCGATGTTTCACATCTGCCAGGCGTCCCGTGACGGCTCACATTTTTTTTAATTTGTAAGAAACTTAATAAAAAATGAGTTTTATACGCAAACAAACCAATGTCCCGTTTTGAGTAAAAAAATACATGATCACCTGATAGATAACCCACCTGATGAGTGGACATAGTGCTGCGTGCCTTCCTCGAGAGACCCTTGCTCCCGGGAGCAGCTGCTGCTGGTCCTTCTGTTCCTGTGAGCCATGGAGATGTGGCAGCATCTGCAATTATCATTCACACGACCACTAATAAATCCATTTTTATTACATAATAAGTTTAGTCTATGTTGGTGTGCTTATATACTTGGGCACTAGCTTTACAAGTGAAGTCGGGTCCATATAACATGTCAATACAGATTTTTAATAATACAATAAAAATAAATTAAAAACACATTTGGTTTTAAAATGCTTTTATTCAATTGACAAATACCTCAATGATTCGAAACAGTTAATGAAATTTAGTTTATTAATTGAAATTGTTTATTATTATTATATTGTTGTGCCCTGACCGGATGTCACATTGACACTAAACTATACTGACATCCCTTAATATTATAAATGTGAATGTGAGTTTGTTTGTTACGTTTTCACGCAACAACCACTTAACCGATCATCATGAAACTTTGTACACATATTTTTGGAGGTACTAGAAGTAACATAGGATACTTTTTATTATAAAAGGATACTTTTTATTATAAAAGGATTATTTTTTACTATTTAAAAGTAGAATAGGCATTTTCTGTTGACTGAAATATGAAAACATCATTAAACTTCTATAATACTTTATATCTTTACTATTACGCAGACGTAGTCGCGGGCAACAGCTAGTACAAATATAAACTAAATTATTAACAATTTGATTCAGCTGCTGTATACTGGCATTGTCCACTTACATACTATTGTCATAATAAATCTACTATGATGTAGAAGAATAGCTGCTGTATAGGGGCATAGGCATCCTATTGTATGCCTAAGGGTAAACATAAAATGACATTGGTCATGCCAAACGAGCTGCCTTCATAGCACGCACCTGTCACAGCTCGTCGCCTCCTTCGCTCGCAATTCCCTCTCGCATTTCTCCTGCCCGCTCGCATCCTCCACATTATTCGAATCGCTGGAATTACAATCATATAAATCAGCTGTTCTCAAACTTTTTTGGCGAAGGAAAAAGCCTTAATATAATTATAAAAAACTGATTTATATGTATTTATGAATAATCATATTGCAATGTAATATTTAGTTGTAACCTTATAATCTCCCTTTGGTAGGTATTTTCCGCGGAACACACTTTGAGAATGGCTGATATAAATCATATGAATAAATATCATCAGTGTTATGAATCATATTGTATTGGTTGGGTTTGGGTTTGGGTGTATTTTAGTGAAACGACCTCTTGATTGCTTTAATATTTTTATTTATATACTAGCAGTTGCCCGCGACTACGTCTGCGTAATAATGAAGATATAAAGTACTGTGAAGTTTAATGATGTTTCATATTTCAGTCAACAGAAAATGTCTCCCACACCCTTGTTGCAAAATCTACTAACTGCCTCTCCGTCAAATTTCTAGTTTGTAGCAAAAAAATATACAAACCTGCGAGAGCCCTTACAACTCCCTAATCTGGCCCTGTTGCAAAATCCGTTCTTTGCAGACGTCAACTAACTATAAACTACCTCCCTGTCAAATTTCATCTTTGTATGTCTAGCGGATTTCGAGAGAGCTTTCGCTTTTATTTTCATTGAATTAGATATGAATTACAATGTGAACTTAAAATAAAATGAAATATATCTTAAAAAACAATTGAAAAACTGACAGCACATTTGCCCGCCAAAATTAGGCACAGACTTCGAATTGTGTGAACTTAAAATAAAGTGAAATACAATATATCTGGCTGTATGGGTTCGATCCCTTTGCCTTAAAATGGAACAAAAAAAAAAGAAATATCATAGACATCGAATTGTGTGAACTTAAAATGTAATATTTCTTTTAAAAAAAAACAATTGAGAATATTCTATAGCCTATGTTCATCAGGGATTTTTTACGATTCTAATGGTAAAAGAATTTTTCAAATCGGTCCAGTAGTTTCGGAGCCTATTCAATACATACAAACAATCAAATGTTTCCTCTTTATATAATAGTATAGATATAGATTAGTGACTGACCGATGACAAGTGGCAGACATAACACACCTACTTTTGAAGTTATTGGCGTTCATGATTTCTATAATGACTGTAATAAAATAACTTGATTCAGATCAGAGACCACAGAGAAAACATCACAATACAGAACCACAGACCAACTTATCTATGCTAATATATAAAGAGAAAACATTTGATTGTTTGTTCGTATGTATTGAATAGGCTCCGAAAATACTGGACCGATTTGAAAAATTCTTTTACCATTAGAATCGTACAATATCCCTGATTAACATAGGCTATTGAATATTTTCAAAAACCCAGATGAAAATTTCAATAATGTAAAAAAATACAAAAAAAAATCATTACATCGCGTACGCTGCGGAAATTATTGACAATAGAGCAAAGTGATGTACAACAGTTTTATATAGGACATCAATATCTACAAAAAAGTGTGCGATACCATATGTCTAACTATTACAGTTATGTCACAATAACTGCTTTTTCATGTTAGAATTTAAACTTCATAGAACGAAGTCGCTGGCAACAGATAGTCTATTATAATATTAATCGAATACTAAACTATCTTATTATGACAACAACAGCAAGCAGTGGATTGCGATTTTACTAGCTATAAATATAGCTTATATATTATATAATATGTTAGATGTATTAAAGATTTGCTGAATAAAAATATATGCGATATCCAAATTTAAATCATATGATATCTTTTTGAAGACGATAAATTATTTTTATAGGCTTGGCTTTAGTTGACCCCAAAATTGTACGAATAACGAAAAGGTTAGGTTAGAGTTAGCCGTCATAGCCCGTTATAGCTTGTTCTTTTTAAAAAAAATTGACACAATTTATTTTTATTTATTTATTTGTTTACTTAAGAATAATATTACATAATATAGTTTTCGATGGTCCCACACCAGGCATCGCCTGTCACGTGGGACCCATCACTTACAAAACTTTTAATAAATAACATTGCAACTAAAACTATTTATTTATTGATTTTTATAATAATAATAACAACTCTTTATGGCACACATTGTGAGAAAATAAAAAAATAAAAAAAAAACAATAGGCGGCCTTATCACTGAGTAGTGATCTCTACCAGGCAACTAACCTTTAGGTAGAAAATCGCGAATTTAATTGGGGTTAAGGGTGCAAAAAAAACCAAATTTAATAATATATACCAATGAATAATAAAAATATACATAAATACATATTTAGAGAAACTTATGTGAAATAATAAAGTAGATTAAAACGGATTTAGAAATATAATTATCACAATGCATTGTGGCGATAAAAAGACATGAAGAAACAAGAAAGATGACACTGACAGACTAAACGTCAAAACCTCAAATCTTCTTAAATAAGTATTTTCGGCTTGTAGAATCGACCGCCACACATACATATACTACTAAAATTTATAATGTATTTATAAGAATTTAATAAATTAAATAAACCTTGACTTCGTTGTTTGGGTCTAACATAGTATGGCATCATCTACCACTTCTATATAATTTAGGAAAAAAAGATTTTACATTTAGTAACTCCTGGGGTCCTCAACTAAAGCGTTACCTTTTTACAGCTTCACGATTTGAAAGCAAAACTCACCTAATATCGACATTTGCATCTTTATCCTCTTGACAGTTACACTTGTCAAATGACACTTTGGGCTCTTGTGGTGTGGGCAACTCCGCTGGGCTGAGCGCCGATGAGGAATTCTACAAACAATAGTTCTTGCTAAATAAGTTATCAATCAGATAAACGGACGTAACTGTGCGAATACAAGCGAGTGAAAGAGAGGGAAATATGAATGTGAAAAATCATATGAAATGCAAGTTTAAAAACCGCATTTACTATATTCATTGACATACGATTGAATGATGTGCTACAATTGTCGTCGAGAACATATTCGCTGCAAGAGTTCATCTGTGCATTTCTATTTTGACTAATTCAAGCTGTTAAGTGCATTTTAAGCAGACTTCAAGCTGCAAACTACAATTTTATTCATATGATTTATCACAGGTGAAATAATTCGATGAAAAATAGCACGCAAAAGTGGCTGTTACCTGATCAGTTCTATCCGCATCAATATCGAGATCACAGGCGGGTTGTGTTGTCGACTCACAATCCTCTGAAGAAGAGAATATAATGTATTCAAGAAGAATTGGATAATTGAGTTATTCATACAATCATACGTAAAGAACAATTGTGTGTTCAGCGCCATCTATGTATTTTTAATGGCAATTATTCTTTTATTAACTAATACAGATTCACATAACGCTTTTGACAAGAATGAAATATGTCAAAATATAATAGTTCACAAGAAGTAATGTACTGATGAAAGAGCAGAAATAGACACGTTTTCAAATGGATACAGTTTTATAGGTGTATGATGTCGTGAAGGGCAAAGGAGATATCTGCATCCCTTTCCCACACTATAAGAATATAGTTATCTCTTTCTAATAATTGTTTCTTCCAGTCTCTGTATCCATTTGAAGATAGTCCACTGTACATATATACAATACTCACCAGATGCACTGTGCTCTTCCAGGATAGCACCTCGGCTCCTATCAGCATCCCTCCGTCTCATGAGTTCGGCAATGACGCCATGCAGCTCCGCCAGCCGCGCGTCATGCGCCCTGGCCGCCGCAGCCGCCCGCGCCCTCTCGCTCTGCAGCGCCCGAGCGAGCGCGTCACGTTCGACGCGGATGCTGTCCTCCGGGAGACGCGGAGATTGCTGTGGAAGGAGAATTTTGTTAATTACAATTGAGGATCTAATAAGATTATCATTCTAGGTCTATGTTTGCCAATGGACTCCAATAATACGTTATAACCACCGTACTAAAGTCATAGATATTTTTGCTGCTGGCAACATCCTTGTTCCCCGCGCCATCTTATTTCGTGCCGATGGCAGCGCCCTCTCGGCGACAACCGGTGAAACTAACAACAACTACGTGAACGCAAATAAATCGTGCGCCATCATAGTAATTTTCGTTTGATCACAACCAAGGGAAGAATCAACTCATACAATAGACCAGCAGCTAAAGCCGAGCCCATCGTAAGTACGCTTTTCTCTTCCATTCCTGCATACTGTCCGTCAGCCAGCATTTTACATCTCACAACCTGGTATCACCCGTAATATTCCTTCTTCTTATATAATGTTCCAATTAATATATCAGATTGAACAGGATTAATTTTGAAATAGTTGACCACTAGATGACGCTCGTTCGTAAGTGAAAACATACAGTTGTTAGAGAGAGAAAGAATACTAAATTGACCATGCATCTCTCTCTGCCCTCTGCGCTCACTGACTACTATCCTTGTTGTCTTCTCAAACTACCCTCCACTTTAACTTATGATTGTTAACTTCTAGGAGGTCAATGTTTAGTCAAGATATCTCTTCTTTATAGTTTTTTTAGGAGCATAGTCATTAACAGAAGAAGAAGATCACCATCCTTGTCTCCTTAGACCAGTGTTTCCCACAGGGGGACAATTTAAAAATGGACTCGACACGAGTTTAACCCTTTCGCTCCGGGCCATTTAAATGCAATACTAGATTTCAGTACCAAATTTAACGAAAAAAGCAAATTCTTAAATAATTGCGGCAAATAATTATAAATATAATTTCGCTTGACGAGACCAAAATATCAAGTGGGTGTTTGGTTGCAAGGGGTGGGGGGGCATGGCACAAAAAAGATTGGGAAACACTGCCTTAGACGAAGTGTCTATCTATATTTTTATAAATATCACATCACAACGCAATAACTAGCTTAATAAAGATTATCAGAGATAACAGTTAACATGTGTTAGACCAGCGGTTCCCAAACTGGGGGTCGCGCGAGTCACAGTGCAATTAGTGTATGACGGTTTCCTCTACAAGCTGAAAATACTTATTTAAGAAGATTTTAGGTTTTGACATTTATTCTATCACTGTCATGTTTATTGTTAAATGAAATTATTTAAAATTATTTTGCTTATAATTCCCGCTACAACATTCAGTAATTTGTCTCGACGCGTTTCGCCACTTCGCGTATCCTGATGATGCCACGTTGAATGAATGTTGTAGCGGGAATTGTAAGCAAAATAATTTTAACTAATTTCATTTAATATGGATTTCCGCAAAGTAACGCCTGAAACAACTAATTATGTTTATTGTTGTTTATTTTCCTTTTGTTATCAACAATCCATTGTGTCAATTATATTTTGAATCCATTTTAATCCACTTTACACACATAAGAGTCCCCAAACGTGTACGTAAGAAGCTAATATCAGTTGAACGCAGCAGAGATCGCGACAAAAGTGGGTCGCAAAACCTCAAAGTTTGAGAACCACTGTTTTTCAAACTGCTATTATGACAAAACATCCGTTGTTGATTCAACTTAACCTATATTTTGTATAATCTACTTAATATTACAGATTATATTCGTTGTTTTTTTAAATATTACTTTTGACATTTGATATTTCCACCCAGTGGCGGCCTTAGGGGGTGGCGAACGGGGCAATCGCCCGGGGCCTCACTCTTGCAGGGGCCTCGTTTTTAAAAGTTTCTTTTTTAAAACTGTCAATGTAAAATATTTTAAAACTCAAATTTTATTTATTTGTATAACTTTAGCATTTCTCGTCAAATATGACAAATACCTGAACCAAACAACCAGATCTACTTTCGCACACATACTTTTCACGAAGGACAAAGGACCTCGCAAATACCTGCTGCCCGGGGCCTCGCAATGGCTAAGGCCGCCACTGTTTCCACCTAACATCCCCTTTTTAACACGCTTTTATTAGCTTGGGTTGTATGTATGTATGTATGTAACGGAATCTTTGAGCATAATTTTCACCAATTTCAAAAGTCTGATTAATTTGAAACTTTGCATACGTATTAAGGATCGATGACAATGCAATAATTTAATAACAGTTTCCCATTATCCTTATTAGGACCGCCAGGATTTATAAATTCTTTTATAGATCCTGTGTAGTGGAGTAAAAGAGATAAAGCTAGCGCGCGTGTTTTTTTAGTTTTGGAAACTATTTAATTATTAGTTTCAGATGTCTTCCCCATAAAATAATAAACGTAAAAACCATAAAACGAAATCCTTAATGTAATGTATAAGAAAACTTTGAGTACAAACAGCCCTCGGTTTTATGTCATGTTAGGCATCAGAGAATAGTGACGCAAAACGAGTCACATTTCCACGACGTAAAACGAATCTTAGACCGTTAAAACGAGGACTACCTGTACCACCAAATGTATCAACTAGTGATGTGCTTACATCACATTTAACCGTTTGAGTGCGGATAGGTAATGCGCCAAAATTGCGGTTCGTCGATTTAGCGACGATTGCATCAGTCAGAGTTTGGTGTTCAGTTGGTGAGGGCTATTTATATTTGTAATTTTATAAATAAAAAAATATTTTTTCTCAATTTCTCATAGCAATTTTCAATCTATTTATTTATTTTTATTCCATAGGACTCAAACGGTTAATAAGCGAATACATATTTCCGGTTTCTTGTACACTCTTCCATACGTCAACCGCATGCGGGCTGCGGGAGATAACTACATGACTTCACCTGATATTAAACTAGAAGACAGCTCAGTTTAAAACGCTTACCATATTCAAATTAGCTAACAAAATATCCTCGGAAGGCATCGGCGCGTTCGTGATCGTCCTCAGGCTGCTGTACCTCCACGACGTGGTCTCCCCCTCGTCGGCACTCTCGCAGCAGAACCAGCTCCTGCTCCGCCTCACGTTCGACTCCAGATCGCTCAAGGGCAGCCTCCCCACCACCTCCAATTCGGCCAGCAGCGGCTCCTTCTCCTTCTGCGGGAGCCGTATCGTCCCAGCAGTGGAGTACGTCTCCCGATCTCGTAGTGGGGGGACTTCGCGAGTAGGGGGAGGGTCGAACACCTCGTTCGTGTGTGGCGGCTCGTGTTTCACTTTGGCTTCTGAGCACTGTTTCCTCTTGAATCTCTCCAAGTCGCCGTAGTAATAGGCGGTGGAGCGGTCCGGATCTTTGTTCAGAGACATCTCGACTTCTACGTTCAACTGTTTTACTACCTCTTATTTATTAAACAACAAATGAAGGTACTTTTGTAATTATTATTGTGACTACCCCCACTATGCTTTCACATAACGGCTTGTTTGATTTGCTATTACGAGACACAATGTATGCTTTCATTTTTATCTCCATGTAAAGTGACCCATTGTGCGCATCCTTTCGGATCACAGCTTGATTCCACTAGTGGTCCATAGCTTTCCCATTTTAGCTGCGATCAGTTTTACACATCATAAATAAATAATAAAAAATAGTTTATTAGCATAGGCACTAAAGGCGTGCGCTTGCTCATCGTTAGACTCTACCGTGACTTCGGAAAGGCGTATGGCGAGAAGAATACCACAAGAAACTCGTCAATCATAGCCTGTATATGAAATAATTAACAAAAAAACTGAATTTTAACTCAGAAAAATAAATAAAATACATGTATATGTCCTATAATAATAATATAAAAAATATATAGCTACCTATATAACATTAAATTCAGTCAAAAACCCTTCTAGTAAGCCAAGCTCAAACACTAGTTTAACCACGCATTTCCATCGCTCATGTAATCAATAATTTTATAGTAAGCCTTTTTCATTACAATCCTTTTCAGAGAAGAAATAAACCTGACAATATATAAAAACCAGCCGTGTGCTATCATTTCACGTCTGCAGTATGCCGAGGAAGGGTCAAGGCCGTGTCCCGCCCCGCCCCCGCCCCAGCCACTATGACGTAAGCACACCACAGACCGCCCACTTCAGGACGGGGGGGATGGGGGGCAAATCTAGACTACTAACTAAACCTATATTTTTTTAAAACCTCAATATATGTTATTGTACAAGCCAAAATACAGGAAACATCTTGATACTAACTATCTTCAACTAACTAACTAACCAGAATTTTAATTTTGTTTTTTATATTTGTGATTTTTTTTTCTCCCCTCTTCCTTATATCTATTTGGTTCTTGTTTTTTTTATTTTTATGTATTTCTGTAATTTTATTAGAGGTGTAGTATCTATCCCTTTATCATCTCAAGCATGCCATCCTATCCTATAATTAAAATTTCATTTAGTTTGTATAACACACTTTGAGAATGGCTGTTCTAAGACAACGAAGAAGTTTTTGTTACAAGGCTCGGAGCCCAGTCAACTTTGGGAGCCACTGCCCTACAAGAATGCCCAGTCTGCCTACCCCTGCTAAACCTGCTAATGTGTTAATTGAATAGACAATATCGCACTTATAATTAGTACTACCCTCACTAACGGATAACACTACTCTGTTAGTCCAGCCATTCTCAAAGTGTACTAAGTGTAAGTGAACCCTAGGGCTAAAATACTGCAAAAAATAAGTACCAAAGGGAGATTATAAGGTTACATCTAAATATTACATTGCAATATGATTATTCATGAATACATATAAATCAGTTTTTTATAATTATATTAAGGCTTTTTCCTTCGCCAAAAAAGTTTGAGAACCGCTGTGTTAGTCTATGCATATATCTATACATGCTTTCTTTATAGCAACTTAAATATTATAATAACTAGCCAGATGATATTAGTGTTGTACCTATGGCTTGATTTTGGAGCTTAACCTAGTCACGGATCATAGGTAGTAGTGAATAAAGAAGCGATATTTGAAATTAATTACTATTTCAGACACATATACTGCTTCTTCTATGACAATTGGTTATCTGGAAGAAATTACTTTTAGTGATAAGATCGCCAATTGCTTCCTATTGTTGTTGTATTGTTATTATTATGTTTTAAAGCAATAAAGTATTTATTATTATTATTTCAGACTAGACCGAAGCTGATGGAGACCTGGTGTATCCCCATATATGATTAAAAATACTTATTTTCCACTCTAAATGAAGCTTATTATATATATTGTTGAAGTGAACAATCCACTATTACAATTGCTACATATTGTTATTTGTAATTTTATTTTTTTGCATCCTACTATTCAGAGGCGGCTCGTCTTAAAGAGCGCTGGTGCAGTGTACTCCCACGAAAATTACAGAACTTATATTACAGCGGCGTAGATATAGGTAATATAATATACTATTGTATAGGCATAGTAGAATAGAATGAATGTAATGTAAGGATAGTAGGTATGTATTATGAAGAAATATAGATTACTTCTGTAATTTTCGTGGGAGTGCACTGCACCAGCGCTCTTTAGGACGAGCCGCCTCTGCTACTATTTACCCTAAGGTTGGTTGCCTGGTAGAGATCACTGCTTAGTGATAAGGCTGCCTTTTCTTCTTTAAATGTATTACTTTGTGCAATAAATTGTTATTATTATTATTGCATTTTGACAAGTCCTTAGTAGATATAAGAAAGAGTTAAACACTATATTTCTTCAATCATACAATAACATTTAGAACAAGAAGTTTTTATACCACAAAATATATACAATCAAATTGGAGTACTAGTACTATGAACTGGTATCATAATTAAACTTTATACTATTACTATATTTTGCCAGCAGCTTCGCTCGCGTTAAGAAGTATTATTATTAACTAGCTGTTGCCCGCGGCTTCGCTCCCCTTAAGAAGTATTATTATTAATTAGGTATAGTTTCTTTCATCCCCTATTTTATCCCCTTGGGGGTAGAATTGATCAAAATCCTTTCTTAGCGGATGCCTACGTCATAACATCTACCTGCATGCCAAATTTCAGCCCGATCCGTCCAGTGGTTTGGGCTGTGTGTTGATAGATCACTAAGTCAGTCACCTTTGAGTTTTATATATATAGATTTTCATGAATTTTTATTGCAATAACCTAACCGTGTCTATATTTAGTTTTACTCATATACATACATAGGTACTAGCTTCATTTACATTGTGTTATATTTAATAAAAGCCAAGCAATACTAACATTATATTGTTTCGCATATTTTTTGTTTATTTATCACTTCTCGTTATGTGCCTTTCCGAAATCACAATACAATTCGATTACACGCGAGAGTTTAAAAGACCTATAAAAAAAATATATTAACTACGTCATGGATTGCCGCCAAAAAAAAATCATATAAAACAATTGAATATTCATCAAGAACCCATTTTTGTATTACACAATAACGATACACATCTACATAATCAATACAAAAAAAACACAATACGCTTTTTTAAATAGGAGATCATAGCAAAACAAACAAAAACCACGAATTAACGAAAATAATACTAATTGAAACTTTAAACCAATGAGAACAATACAAAATATATAATTTTTATTTATATTTCAATAATAATTACTGAAATACCTTCGCTTTAGAACATTTTATTTACTTTTAGATCATTGTTTACAATCCAGGTCAGCGGAGAGCGCTTTCCGAGTCACCAGGCACTTATCACTGCATTTTTATTTCAACACAACGACCCATATGGCGCGTTTTATAAAATAGAACACCAAAACACAACTAAAACACTTTTATTCACATTAACAAACAATATTTACACTCATTTACGTGATATAAAAGATTTATCCCGATGACGTAGTAGACATTTGCGCGGGAAAAATCGCCACACGAGCGGGCGAAAGGTCGCGCTCCGCGAAATTGTGACGGCCGCGTGTGGCGCATACTTCCGTAATACCAGACTAAAAGTAGGTCATGCATTTTACCGCATTAATTTTTACAACTTGGTTAGTATTCTGTTATAAAATATATATATAAAATTTATTCTGATAATTGTATATATTCTGGTATTTATGTATATATTTATGTGTATGTATGTATATATATATATTGTTTTCTATCAGTTTTTATATATTATATATTTCTATCTCAATTTTCTTTCTTCATCATCTTCATTCTAGTTCAGTAACCGGAGTACCCAGTAGGACAGGTTTCCGAATCTAGTACAGGGGCCCTTGCTATTATATGTACAAAAATTATCTATTAATAAACTATTTTTTTTTTTATGTAATTTTAGATACATACATATAACATAGATAAATATAATAATACATGATTAATATCAAATTAAAAATATATATATAATTCATTTTTACTATACAAAATGATCAAATATATATTTTTTAAAATAATCACAAAAAATAATCTCCACAAAAACAGGCTAAATTTAAAAGCTAGCAACATTGACACAGAAATGTCAAATTAATCGCATTAGTGCTGCCCACGCGTTCGATTGTTAGAATATATGATTTATCGGCTGTTTGTTTTATTTATTAATAAAGGCCACAGAATATATGAATATTTATTATATATTTAATTAAATTAATGGACAAGCTTTTACTTTAAACCCTACTCCACATAAGAAAATATATTTTTGTATTGAAATGAAATGAAAATAGTTTATTAGCATAGGCACTAAAGGCGTGCGCTTGCTCATCGTCGGACTACAATGGGCCATTGTCATGGCTTCGGAAAGGCTTATGATGACAAGAAGACCACAAGAAACTCATCAATCATAGCCTGTAGATAAAATAATAATAAAGAAAAGTAAATAACAATTTATAAATCACATAATTCAATTAATATAGCAATGTGCACTCTGTAGTGATTGAACAGTGGGCTTATCACGAATTTAGTCTGGCTTTCGAATCGAGCTGTCACAAGTAAAACGTATCCGTTCGCAATCGGGATCATGAATTTTTACTAACGACTAACGAGCACCAGCAATCTATCAAATGAACGAAAGATCGAGACGTTCGAAAATTAACAAAAAGTATCTAAAATATTGTAGTTCCAAATCCGCACGCGGTGGCGCTGCTCAAATTTCCATACAAATCGCTCGAAGCGAACTCGATTCGAAAGCCAGACTAAAATTCGTGATAAGCCCACTGGTCCCAGGTTTGATTCCGTGTTAGAACAAATATAGATTAAATACATATAGACATGCCTGAACTTGAATAAATGATTTCCCTCCAAAATTTAAGACAAAACTGTTGCAAGGGGCATTAGGTTGAGGCAACTCAACGCGATCTTTTGGTTCCTATGCAGTGGCGGCTCGTCCTAAAGAACTTATATTACAGCGGCGTAGATATAGGTAATATAATATACTATTGTATAGGCATAGTAGAATAGAATGAATGTAATGTAAGGATAGTATGTATTATGAAGAAATATAGATTACTTCTGTAATTTTCATGGAAGTGCACTGCACCAGCGCTCTTTAGGACGAGCCGCCTCTGTTCCTATGGATTAAGGCATCCTTTCTCAAGCGGGGGATCGAATTTGTCTTCAAAAGGAGGTCGCAGTCTGTTTTAAAATAATAAATACAAACTACATATAGGTACAAAAGATTCGTTTATTAAACGATCTCTTAAGAATCTTAGTGTAGTGTTATAAAACTAAATATTAAGATGTAATGTAACTTAACTTTTTGGATTTTGCGTGGGTCGTGACATAAAAATGGTTAAGGGATTACTGAAGATGGCAGTCTTCTATGAGGTATACCTCAGGTGGTGGGTAGCATCCTAATGCACCGACTAGAAGCCCAATGATAAATAGAAAAACTTACTTCTACTATATAATTAATATCACTTCTTTTTCTAAACATATAGAATTCATTTAACTTGACTTGCCTTCCTTATATATGTAGTTATTAATAAAAAAAATAAATACCTCGTCAACTTGGAGACTTATTGAAGACTGTGTCTGCCATTCCTCCCATGTCTCCTCATCATCTGCAACGTGTTTTCTTATTAACACTAGGTTTACGGACGTTTTCTATATACCTACTTCTACTAAAACGCGTCAATTTGACGCATATCGTAGCGATAGGTATACCACATAGACAAGTTCAGTAATTCAACACTTTTAAAGAAAATAGACTTCAATATATATTTCCCTCGATCAATGAATAAAAGTCATACAAAGAGGTAAAATAAAAATTTAAACAGTTTTTGGTAATTCTCTGACAAAAGTCAAAATGCGTCAAATTGACGTGTCCCGTAAACCTCGTGTTAAGCTAGATAATAATAATAAAACGTTTATTTTTTAAAATAAATATTACAATCTGTTGCTTTGGCGCCAAAAACCAGTGTAGATTTGTCTTAGCGCTGCACATTCGTCTCACATTTCTAAACACTAGGCACTCAATTAAATACAATATGACTTAAATTCATATTATATGAATGAAATATTAACCTAAAAAAAACCAGTAATTTTTTGTTTTGCGGACCATTTGCCCCTCCCCCCCCCCTGGCCCCTTGAAATTAAATTTAAATGAAGCTCCAGGCAAATATTTATTAGTAGATAAATATTTATAGTGGAATATCAGACAAATATAACGAATATATATTTTTTTATTTATTTACTTTTAGTAAATGGGCTCCAATAGAGCGCTTTTACTCGTCAATACATACAAATATAAATGAAATAAATTTATTAATTTAATAATTATCAATTTGATTTAGCTGCTGTTTAGGGGCATTGTCATCCTATTGTATACCTAAGGGTAAACATAAAAATATATAATAAAGTTATTGAAATCACTTACAATAACTGACTTCACTGTTTGCTTCCATACTGCTGTTCTACATTAGCTGTTATCACTAAAACTTCACAAATATCACAGAAACTTTCACAGTAATATAGTTTTTAATATTTAAATTCCACGTAGTTTTACATTTTCACTATATATTCGTATTTTGATACTTAAAAAGAACCGATCACAAATCCACGCCCACATTTAAAACCACTGATTTCGTATACAATTAACTAATATTATACAATGTTTTTAACAATATACGTTTAAAACTAAATAATAAATCAAATTTAATTCATAATAACTCGCATTTTTATATAAATTTATGAAAAATACTTTAAAAAGAGACATAAGTTCAATAGCCCCACTGTTTACTATATTCATGGTTCGAATTTCGTTATGTGCAGTCTAGTATTAGTCGACTAAATAAATTTGTCACGTTATGTTTGAAGATTAGTTTTATCAGCAAACCCAATATATATAATTTAACATTTAAACTAAATAATAATTGTTTTTGTCTTACGAAAATACATTTATTTACTTTATTTTAACCCGAATACATGTAATTGATTGAATTTTCTTCAGTAGACATTATATAATAGAGAAGGAAGTTGAAGAAATCAAATGAAAAAAAATAGAAGATATTGAAGGAAAAATGCTTTTTTGACATGAGGGTTTAAGTGTGTTACAATTTTATACTTAATTGTTTTTTGACTTAAAAAAGAAATAAAATGACATGAAGGATTTTTTTTGACACGAATATTTACGTGTGAATTAAATTTTATAATTTCCTATTGGAGTATTGCCCGTATACTGGACATTGGCAGAATTGTCTTTAATAGATATCTGAAGCCATTAATAATAAAAGAAGAAGACGTGTATGTGCTTTTCTATACTATTATATAAAGAGGAAACATTTGTTTGTTTGTATGTATTGAATAGGCTCCGAAAGTACTGGACCGATTTGAAAAATTCTATTACCATTAGAATCATAAAAAATCCCTGAGGCTATATAATATTTTCAATTGTTTTTTAAGATATATTAAATTTTATTTTAAGTTCACATTGTAATTCATATCTAATTCAATGAATATAAAAGCGAAAGTTCTCTCGAAATCCGCTTGACATACAAAGATGAAAGTTGACAGGGAGGTAGTTTATAGTTAGTGGACGTCTGCAAAGAATAGATTTTGCAACGGGGCTAGATTAAGGAGTTGTAAGGGCTCTCGCAGGTTTGTATAATTTTTTTGCTACAAACTAGATATTTGACGGAGAGGCAGTTAGTAGATTTTGCAACAGGGGTGTGGAAGGCATTTTCTGTTGACTAAAATATGAAACATCATTAAACTTCATAGTACTCTATATCTTCATTATTACGCAGACGTAGTCGCGGGCAACTGCTAGTATTTAATAAAACCACCAACTGCTGGTAATTTAAAGAACATATATATATTTATTCATATATTTTTAAAGTAAATTATGTTATAGGGGTAAATAATAACAAAAAAATATCATAAACCAGTGTTGTATTGAGCAAAAAACAAATTAATCCTTTTGTTTCTTATTGGCAATGTCGTCGCATTCGAGTGAAGACCGCCTCTTCTTTGGTTTCTCCACGAGTCGCTCCTTCAAGCACTTCTTGGTCCGAGCAGCATCAGGGGAGTAAGCCCACGCCAGCATCTGCAGGTGTGCGTCCGTTGGTTCGTCTTTCTCATTGAATAATTTCGCATCTTTGTGCTTGAATTATAAACAATATTAACATTACAATAAATATCTCAACACACGACCACACTCGACTAGCGTTCGGAGACAACTGACACTATAAATCAGAAGTTCCCAAACTATGCGAGCTAATATCAAGTGTACCCTAAAATGTAATATGTATACATGTCTTAATAGAACAATCCTTCATTCTTATTGGTAATAAGATTCAATTCCAATAAGGCATTACTATTTTGTATACTCCAATTTTTAGAAGATTGGGAACTTTTGTTTGTTGGATCGGAGCTTAACTTTGAGAACCATTACCATAGAGACATATCTATAGACAACATTCGTTTTCTCTGTCTTTATGGCAATAGACTAAATCATAAATGTATAACTACCTTTTCTTTTAATTCCTTCAGCGCCTTATTTCTGATGATGTCCCAAGTGGAGTCACCAGCGTTTGTGGTCCTCAATCTTTTATATTCTCCACTCACTTGCGAATATGCTTCTATGAACTTTTTCTGTAATCACAAACTCGAGTAACCGGACCAATTGGGCTTATGTGTGCATAATAAAAAAAAATATTTTCTAAAAAATATATTACCTACAAATAGCAAGTGCCCCTGTACTAGGTTCGAAAACCTGTGCTACTGGCTACCCCAGTTACCGAATTAGATTTATGAAATTGGACAGTGTATAAATACCTATTAGAATATATCTGGAATCTAATTCAAATTCCCTATAAACAATCTGATTGTAGAACCATATAGAAAGATGATCATACAATCTAGTCTTAGCCTCCACGTATACTAAAGAATATATCTTTATTCATCCCACAATAACAGAAGCATCTACCTGTTCAGTGATGTCAACTCCTCGTTCTAGAGCAATGGACTCTGACGCCAAGACAACATCCAGTGGCATGTAGGAGTTCTGCTCCTTGTGTAGACCCAACCTTTGGAAGTCCTTGAGGAAATTGTCAAATATGGACATCGCCTCTTCGATGTTTTTCAACTTTGTTTTGTCTTTTGTGCCTGAAATTAATCTATACTATAACTGTTCGCGCCAAATTCACTTTTAAATTTCCTCTCCCGCCCCCCCTCTGTCCTCTCCTCACCCGCTCCCCTCCCCAATCAAATCAAAGACAATTTTTAAATGCTAATACTCCTGCTATCTCTTCTTTCTCTGCAGCTTAAATGCATTTTGTGATCAATATACCTATTTTCTACATTCCAAAAATACAGTCCACTGGTTCTCCAACAATAATTATTTATTTTAATTAAGCTCTCATTATGCCGGCTTCGGTTTTTATCCATATTACATTTTATTTTTATCTATTAATATCGCCTTAAATATATTTTGTATTATTTAAAAGTTGTGCATTTGACTGTTTTTTTACTAAACACGGCGGCCATCTTGGATTTAGAGAAAAACAAAAGAACGGCGGTCGTGCGGATTGCGTAAAAACATTCTAATCGCAATGATATTATAGAAATAAAGAAATGCAATGTTTTAAAATCTTTAACATCATCTATTTGGTTCTTGTTTTTTTATTTTCATTATTGTGTAACATCTAAACTTGTAATTTTATTAGAAGTGTAGTATCTATCCCTTTATCACCTTAAGCATGCCGTCCTATCCTATAATTAAAACTTCATTTAGTTTATATAATAGTACTTCTTTTTTTATAATATAGACCTAATGTAATTTTGTAGGTAGGCTTTATAAATAAGAAACGTAGATATATAAACGCACTTACATGTTAGTACACGTTGGGCACTTTTCAGAAGTCCTTCCACAGCCAATCTCTGATAATCGGGATCTCGGCCTTCTAATATCTGGAATTAAATCTGACGTTAGCAGGTGTTTACTGGATCACTTTCAAGGCGATCCCCAATAAACGTATGGAAAGACCAAGTAGATTTTCCACAATTCATAAAATATCAATCAATGCTCCAAATTAAATTCTTTCACTCCAGAGAAATGGAACCATATTATCTTTCTAAGCTTTACAACCATCATAAAAGTCAATAAATGCAGCAGTTAATAGTAGCTCATGTTTGATTGTACAGTGATTTTCAAATGAATACAGTTTTCTATGGAAAGAGAAACGATCGCAGTATCGTGATCGGCGAAGGAGATATCTGCATCCCTTTCACACACTATAACAATATAGTTATCCCTTTCTAATGATTGTTTCTTCCAGTCCAAAGTCCAATCTGTATCCATTTGAATCGTTTATACCTGAATTGTTTTTTCAGCAGCTGTCTTATCTTTGAACCCAAGGCCAGGCACTGTGTCTGCTTTCTTTTTATCCTTTTCTTCATCCTTTTTATTTGTTTTCTGAAATGACACACATTTATTCAATATAATTTGTTAAGAATCGGGACGCATGCAAACTGTAAATATTAAATATAAGATAGGCAATGCGTCCCGCTTCTCCCCCACGGCCAGCTCGGTACACCCGCGAGCCTCTATCCCCACCACGCACCGAGACAGAGCGCGCTACTCCCGCACGCCGAACAAAGGAATTGGCCACGCCCACCAGAGAGAACGGGCTACGACCGCGTGGCCCTACGCCGCCAGCGGGCGAATAAAAGCACGCCGCTGGCCCAGAGGAAGTCAGTATCGATCGGAAGCTTAACACGAGAAGAGTATTTGAAGAGGCGCCGGAATCACCCGGTACGTCGGGGGTGGTGACCGCGTCGGGGCCTACGGTCTCATTGGTCCGTAGAATAGAACGAGATGGAAGCGTTCGCTCGGCTCGTTCGGGGTCCAGCTTGCGAGCTCGCTTGCTGGCGACGGAAATTGAGGCAAAGAAGAAACTCATGGCCGTCGAGGACCAAGAGAGAAGGCGCGCAGCTCAAATAAGGGCACAGGAGTACGAACAAGAGGAAAAGATGATCGCAATCAAACTGCGTCGACTTCGTGAAGAGAAGGAGGCTGCAGCCAGAAAAATGGAACTCGAACGCGAACTACATGAAAAAGAACTGGAGTTGAAACGCGTCGAGATAGAATCTCAGCATTCCGAAGGCGGTTCGGTGGCGATGGACAGAGTCCGTGATTGGCTCGGGTCGCAACCAGGACCAGACGAAGCTCCGAAAGAAGACGATACTCACCAGGAAACAGTGAAACCACAAGAAATGGCGGATGTGATGGAACCGATGGCAGCAGCGATGGAAAAGCTACTAGGAAGAGCCGTCCGAGAAAACATCCCGCCAGGAAGAGCGCCAGAACTGCCGCGCTTCGACGGCGCCACCGAAGATTGGTTGCCGTTCAAGGCGGCGTACCACCGATCTACAGAGCTGTATCGTCTGAAGCCCGTAGATAACTTCCTACGACTACAGAGGTGTCTCGGTGGTGAAGCGCGAAGAACAGTGGTATCACTACTGCACTCAGCTGAAGACCCGTCAATAATTATGAAGGCATTGGAACGGCATTTTGGGAACCCGGAAGTGCTCGTCGAACAAATGCTAAAAGACGCGCGTGAACTTCAAAGTGTCGACCATACTAACGCCAAACGATTGAACAAGTTCGCGAGTGCAGTGCTGAATATAACATGTGTGGCGAGAAAACTTGGCGCGAGAATAAACAAGCGCGAGTTAGTGTCAGCCATAACAGGAAAGCTCAGTCCGACGTTATTTGGTCAGTGGGTGAACTACACAGGCCTTAGTCGTAGAGACAAGTTAGAAACACTGTCAGAATTCCTGCTGGAACAAGCGGAGTTAGTGATGGCGAACCCTCAGCCAGAACCAGAAGTCGTGCCTAGAACGAGAGGCGCGACCCAGCGGAAACCAGTAGCGAAGAAGGTGTTCGCGACAGTGGAAGCCGAAGCCTCAAAAGAACGGGAAGAAACGCGGTGCTTGTGTTGCGGAGGAAGTCACACAACGCCCAAGTGCCGCAGCGATGGAACTTCGTGAAATATAAGGGCATATGCTTCAAATGCTTAGACGCAAAGCATAGGAAGCAAGGGTGTCGTGCAGCAAGATGCGCAGAGTGCAAACAGAATCATCACGTGCTGCTACACTCGGGAAAAAAGCCAGAAGAATCAAAAAAAGAAGAACCATCGACTGAAGAATCTGTACTCACCCTCAGGACGAGAAAGGACAAAGTGTTGATGCGTGTATGCAAAATCAAAGTGAAGGGACCAAGAGGCGAGGAGAACACCTACGCTCTCTGTGACGAGGCCGCGTCAGTGTCGTTAATAGATGATGCGCTCGCTCAACAGATCGGAGCGTCAGGGCCGAAGTCATCACTGAAAATACACGGAGTGAACATGGAGAACACAGTGGCAACGCGTAGCATAACAATTC